>JAIKVE010000321.1:0-22930 GCA_024679115.1 Phytophthora pistaciae | reverse complement strand
GTGAACCCGCTGCGTTTCCAGCGCGCTCCGGCCTTCGCAGCTGCACGCGTGAGCTCCAACCCGTTCGCGCGAGGTCCGCACGTGCTGCGCGCCTGGTACTCGACGGACGGCAAAGACGACGACGACGACAAGAAGAAGAAGGACGAGAACAATAAAGAAAAAGAAGAGAAGCAAGTTAAAGAAGAAGAAGACGATGGCGTTGAAGTCGTGATCGACACGGGTCTGGCCACCGTCGGGGAGGGCGACAACGCCCCCACGTACCCGCACGTGCTGGCCATGCCCGCCCACCGCCGCCCGTTCTTCCCTGGGGTGGTGCTGCCCATGACGATCACGAATCCAGAGGTGACCAAAGCTCTCATGTCGCTGAAGGAGAGCGGCCAGAAGTACGTCGGCGTCTTCTTGAAGAAGTCGAGTGGAGACCCCTTGAAATCTGGAGGGGGCGAAGACCTGGTCAAGAACTTGAGTGAGATCCACCACGTGGGCAGCTTCGCCCGCATCGACAACATGCTGCCCTTTGACGCCAACTCGGTGCAGGTTCTGATGGTGTCGCAGCGCCGTATCGCTATCGACGACATCCGCGACGAAGGACCCCCTATTAGGGTGAACATCAGCAACCTGGACAACCCGCCCTATGACCCCAAGAGCAAGCTCATTAGAGCGTACTCGAACGAGATTGTCGCCACGTTGAGGGAGATCGTCAAGATGAACCCGCTGTTCAAGGACCACATGCAGTACTTCTCGCAGCGGATCGACATCCACAACCCGTACAAGCTGGCGGACTTTGCGGCGTCCGTGACGTCGGCCGACGGCGAGGAGCTGCAGCAGGTGATGGAGGAGATGTCGTGCGAGGCCAGGCTGAAGAAGGCGCTGGAGCTGATCACCAAGGAGCTGGAGCTCAGCAAGGTGCAGCAGACCATCAAGGAGCAGGTGGAGGAGAAGGTGTCCAAGAACCAGCGCAATTATCTGCTGATGGAGCAGCTGAAGGCGATTAAGAAGGAGCTTGGCATGGAGAAGGACGACAAGGACGCCATGATCACCAAGTACCGCGAGAGGCTGGCTCAGTTCGCGCCCGGCAGCATCCCTGCGAGTGTGAATGAGGTGGTGGAAGACGAGCTGAACAAGATGTCGATGCTGGAGAAGAACTCGTCCGAGTTCAACGTTACGCGCAACTACTTGGACTGGCTCACGCAGCTGCCGTGGGGCAAGGCTACGGAAGAGAACTTTGATCTCGCCAAGGCGAAGCAGATTCTGGATGAGGACCACTACGGTCTCAAGGACGTCAAGGAGCGCATCTTGGAGTTCATCGCGGTCTCCAAGCTCAAGGGTGACGTCCAGGGTAAGATTATTTGCTTCGTTGGCCCCCCTGGCGTGGGTAAGACGAGTATTGGCAAGTCTATCGCTAGATCGCTGAACCGGGAGTTCTACCGGTTCTCGGTTGGTGGACTCAGCGACGTGGCGGAGATCAAGGGCCACCGTCGTACCTACGTTGGTGCCATGCCGGGCAAGATCATCCAGTGCTTGAAGTCGACCCAGAGCTCGAACCCTTTGATTTTGATCGATGAAATCGACAAGCTTGGACGTGGATACCAGGGGGACCCGGCGTCCGCTCTGCTGGAGCTTCTGGACCCCTCGCAGAACAGCGGCTTCGTGGACCACTACATGGACGTTCCTGTGGATCTTTCTCGCGTTCTCTTCATCTGCACGGCTAACGTGACGGACACTATCCCCGGGCCGTTGCTTGATCGTATGGAAGTCTTGCGTTTGTCGGGTTACGACTCGCCGGAGAAGCTGGCGATCGCTAAGGAGTACCTTGTTCCTAAAGCCCGGGAGAAGACCGGCCTCCACAACTCTGAGACGACGCCCGAGTCTCTGGGCTTGACGGACGAGGCTATTCTGACCCTCGTGAAGCAGTACTGCCGTGAGAGCGGTGTTCGAAACTTGGAGAAGCACGTGGAGAAGGTCTTCCGGAAGGTTGCGCTCGAGGTCGTTGAAGACATCGAGAGCGCCAAGGCTGCGGAAGAGGCGCAGGAGGCTGGTGAATCGACTGCTGCCCCGAAGGACACGGAGGAAGTGTCGGAAGACAAGGACCGCTTCCTGATCACCCCAGAAAAGCTGTCGAAATACGTCGGCAAGCCGGTCTTCACATCGTACGTAACTTTTGTATGGATATTGCTACTTGTCCAACAATACTGACGACTTGTTATGGGTTGTCTTTGCAGTGACCGCATGTTCGACAAGCAGTTCCCGGGTGTTGTCATGGGACTTGCCTGGACGGCTATGGGAGGAGCTTCGCTGTACATCGAGACCACCAAGGTGTACACGAAGGGCGATCGCTCGGGTCTGATCACCACAGGCCAGATGGGATCTGTCATGGAGGAAAGCACCAAGATCGCACACACCTATGCTCGTAGCAAGATGCACGCCATTGACTCGGAGAACAAGTTCTTCGAGGAGAACGAGGTGCACCTGCACGTTCCGGAGGGCGCCACGCCGAAGGACGGCCCCTCAGCTGGCTGCACAATGGTGACTGCGCTGCTCTCGCTCGCTATGAACAAGTACGTGCCACTGTGCTCATCGATAGCACCCTTATATCTCTTGCCTAACGATTCTGCGTGTTTTCTATAACAGGACGGTGAAGCCGGACCTCGCTATGACGGGAGAGCTGTCGCTGGTGGGCAAGGTGCTGCCGGTGGGCGGCATCAAGGAAAAGACGATCGCCGCTAAGCGATCAGGTGTCAAGACGCTCATCCTCCCGCTCGGCAACAAGCGCGACTTCGACGAGCTGGAAGACTACCTGCGCCAGGACCTGGACGTGCACTTCGCCGACTACTACGACGACGTGTATAAGGTCGCCTTCGAGCAGGAGTAGACGATATCCCAGCGATTGGCGGTCAGCTTTATACAGGGTTAAAATATCAAAAAGCGTGACCGTCTTGTGACCCGAAAAAAAAACTTCAACTCGTAAACTATTTTCTGATTAGGTACTGAACCTCGTTTGGATAGACATTCGAGGATTGTGAGGGGGCGCGAGGCACTTCAGAATCTGCTTCACGTCGCGTGAGACTTGCCCAGGTCCAGCTTCAGACACGAACTATGGTGCTCCGCATGCTCTGGAACATCGGCTCGGGGCTCGTGTATGGGGCCCTCCACAAGAGCCCTCGTGCCGGGTTGGCGGGGCTGCACTACCCAGCGGTGTGGAGGGCTCGCTCCGGATTCCTCGACTGCGACGTGAACCTGCACCTCAACAACTCGTCGTACCTCTTCAGCATGGAGCTCGCTCGCTGGCACTTCACAGCGTAGGCAATTCATTATCGTAGTACTAACTTGCTACCTTTATCAAAGTCTGACCTCGGTATGCACAGGTCGAATGGCGTGTTGTGGCACGCTATCAAGCACCGGCGGATGTTCCTCGCGGCGTCTCAAGCCATTCGCTTCCGGCACGCCATCCCGCCGTTCCACGCGTACGAGATCAAGACGCAGATGGTGTATTGGGACGGCCCGTGGATCTACTTCCTGCACCAGTTCCAAGACCCCACTAGCGGCAAGCAGTTCGCCGAGGGATTGTGTCGAGTCATGGTCAAGCAGCGCGGAGAGGGGGTGGATTTCGAGAAGATGATAGCGGAAGTGTATGACGGAGAGATCCCCGTTCAACCTGCTGAAGTGCCCGACGTGGTCAAGGGGTTTCTGGAGTGGGATGCAGCTAGTCGATCTAGTATGGAAGCGTCCCACGAGCTGGAGAAGGCCAAGATCAGTAAAAGCCCACCGCCAGCTACACCCGAAGGCCTCGCAGCTCGCGTTTGGATGGAGATGCAGCGTTCTATGAACCGACCTTAATAGTCTCGTGCAAACGAGATGTAGCCGAGGACGCTTGGATTGGACAGCGAATGTTTAGATAGATACTCTGGTTTTCACACACGAAAATCACCTCAACAATTTGCAACTCTGGACGGGTTTAGACCTTTTTCTCTCTCACATTTCTCTTCTCCCCTTCGATTCTCCAAAGTCACGTTACAAGGCGTATGGGGTCGCCACTGCAGCTGACGGCTGTGAGCTTCATACTTCGCGAGGCGGTCAGAGTTGATGGCTCTGAATGCGTGGGTGGGATCATATCCGACTTCCTCGTGGAGGATATGTCGTTGTCACGCGCATGCGAGCTGTGCCCCTTTGGATCCCTCGACCTCGTGAATTTAGTCTGGACCCGAAGTCGTGAGCCCACGGCAACTTGGAGCGTGGCGAAACTCCTGCAGACCAAGCGCTACTACTACGAGTGGCAATTCTCGTAATGTTTGGAACAGGCCGTCCGTCGATCGGATCTGCAGATGGTTAACTGGATCCTGAGCCATTTTTCCGGATGCTCGGTGGCCACAAGAGTAGTGCAAGAAAAAAAAAGCCGTTCAGCGCGGACACCTTTGGGCTTTGCAGGTGCTCGGAACTGAAGACGGCGCTGAAGCAGATCCAGTGGGCTGACAAGAATATGTTTGTAAACACAGCAGCTGAAAATCGTCACTGGGGCCTCGTGAGGTGGCTGTGCAAGCGAGTGGGTATCTCGGCTGAGGCAAAGGAACGGAATTCTTTCATTGTCCATTCGGCTCTGGCGCAAAACAACTTCGAAGAACTGAAGTGGGCGACCAGCTACGGGTTTCGGGCGGTTATGGTTGCCTTCCCGCCTTGTTCCGAAGATGATTGGCGAGGCCAAGGGCGACGTGAGATGATGCGCTACCTGTTCGACGGGGGATATGGCGATCCAGCATCGCTGACTGGGTGGACCATAATACTTGCGGCAAAGTTTGGGGATATTCCGTACTTGAAGTGGCTGAGCGAAAACTACAAGACTTATCTTGGTGGTCTCTGGGGCACGTTAACATTGGATGCCTTTAAAGAGGCTGCTGAGAATGAGCGCGTGGATGTTATGGAGTGGATGGTGACTCACTTGGATGAGCTAGTGCAACCCCGAGGCCGAACTGAGGCCATGTTCGCAGCCGGCAAGAAGGGCAAACTCAACGTGGTCAAGTGGCTGTACGAGAAGTACTCAGACAAGCCGGATGTTGTACTCTTTCCAGAGTATGATGAAATGGCTGCTAACTACCCACAGGAAGACAGTGAGTCATTTTACTATGGCTTTGACAAATTCATTCCAGTCACTGTGATGGACGCGGCAGCTCAAAATGGTCACGTGGAGGTACTGAAATTCCTGAGCAAAGCACAAAAGTCTGCCAATGCTAGTGGAAGAGCCCATAAGAAGAAAAGAACATCCGATTGGAGGGTTCAGATCCAGCATCCAAGATGTACAACAGTGGCAATGGACGCGGCTGCAGAAGCTGGACAGCTCGAGACTGTTAAAGGCTGCACTTCAACCGAACCGAGGGCTGCACTACTGCTGCGATGGATCGTGCGGCCGCCAACGGCCATTTTGAAGTGGTAAAGTGGCTGCATTTCAAAGGATGCACAACTTTTGCCATTGACAGGGCGGGTCAAAGACAATTCGACCTACAAATACGTTCAAGTAGGGTCAGGTGCAAGACTCCTATTGCCGTTCACGGTAACCAACTCGCGATTGTGCCAACCGCTCGGAGGGTTTCACGAGGCTGGCAGTGGAGGGGGCAGTGCTCACTGGAAACCTGAAGTTGCTACAGTGATTTATGACAACACAACAGCGCGCTGCTCCAAACGGGCAATGGACTTCGTCGCTAGGTCGGATTGGTTAGACGTCCTGAAATGGCTACACGTGCATGGTACTGAGGGCTGCACACAAGCGGCAATGGATGGGGCTGCTCAGAAGGGCCGCATGGATGTTGTGAATGGCTGCATGAAAATCGCATGGAGGGTTGCACGACTCAGGCCATGGATGGCGCAGCACGAGTTGAAAACTTAAAATTGGTGAAGTGGCTGCATCGCAACCGTGCTGAGGGCTGCTCGCGATTCATACAGTATTACGCGACGCACGGTCAGCATTTCGAGGTGGCGGAGTATTTGCTGGAAAACAATTTGATGCACGAATAAGGCTCGCAGTTCCTCCTCCCCCCATACATTAGTTCTAAATGTTTGTGGCATGATGACGAGCGACGTGTTGATGCATGTTTTGGCTTGAAACCCCTATGACTAATCAATGATTAGAAAGCATGCATAACGGTTTTGGTTTCGCTTGATAGCCAGGATTCAATCCTACTTTGACTTAATCGGTACTCTGAAAATGTTGAATGAGGAAGATAGTAATGACACGGATGGTAGATTGATGCAGTACTCCAGTACAGCTTTTTGTCGAGTCAGGGGCGTGTCTTGGTTGGGCTTTTTTTTAAGCTTTGATTACCGATTTCTGTCGTGAAAAAATATAATAAGCGTGATGCAACTCAGTCGCGACTCGGGTACGAGTTTGATTCCAGACACCTTGAGGGATACAGAAGTCGCTCTCTACAGTATGTGTCCGCCATCGATGATGGCGATTCCTACAACTTCTTTACATTCATCTGCAAGTGCCATGTGATAACAGTAGCTCGCAATCCTCGAGTTCGTAAGCTACACATCTTCAGAAAGGTTCTAGATTACGGCACAAGCTTCACCTGGCACCTCCGTTCCGCAAGACTTAGGTGACGATACGACAGCGATGCTTTTGACACTGGAGAACAAATCCCACAATTCAATTTGCCGACTTAGCCGCACTTGCAACCCAAGGAACCACCTCTTCCAAGTAAAGAAAAACATGACGCGCATCGTTATTGTCGGAGGCGGCCCGGGCGGTATCAACACTGCTCGGACGCTGGCCAAGAACCTCTGTGCGGGCGACAACACGGAAGTCGTCCTCATCGAGAAGAAGTCGTACTATTACCACGTCGTCGGTGCCCCACGCGCCTACGTCGACGAGACCTACACCAAGAAGATGTTCGTTCCGTACGAGAACGCCATCCCCAAGAGCGCCGCCAAGTTCGTGCGCATCGTGCGTGGAGTGGTGACCCAGATTTCGGCTGAAAGCAGCCAGGTCTTCTGCCACGCGATCGACGCGAACGACAGGGAGAGTCACTCGACGACCAGCCTGCGCTTCGACTACTTGGTGGGAGCTCCTACTCGGTGCCCATCAAGCCAAACAGCCAGGACTTCGCGCGCTCGACCACCGAGGCGAAGCTGCGCGAGGTGCGTGGCCATATCGAGAGAGCCAACAGCATTGTCGTGGTGGGCGGGGGCTCCGTGGGCTGCGAAGTGGCGGCGGAGATCAAGGCTCGACACCCGAGCAAGACGGTGACGATCATCGACGCGAACTCGAGACTCATCTCCAGCAGCAACCTGCGCGACAAGTTCTACGACAAGTTGAACGCGTCGCTGGCCCAACTCGGCGTCAAGGTTGTCCTGGGCGAGCGACTGACTGAGCGTCTGACCGGCAACGGATTCGAACGACGCACGCTTCAGACGAACCAGGGCACCACGATCAAGGCGGACATTCAAGCTGCTGTGCGGTGGATTCCACCCGGTGGCTGACCTCGTGCAGGACATGGACCCCTCATTGGTGACGGGCAGAGGGGCGGTCAAGGTGAACGCTCAGCTGCAGCTCGATGGTGTGAAGTACGCGAACATCTTCGCTCTGGGCGACGTCTGCAACCACCCGACTCCGAAGATGGCCTTCATCGCTGGAGAGCAGGGGAAGTTCCTCGCTGGCGAGCTCACTGCTGTCATCCGCAAGAAGCAGGCTGCGTTCACGAACCCGTTCGTTGGAGCGACGACGGAAATGATGGTCTTGCCCTTGGGTCCGTCCGGAGGCGTCTCGCAGCTGCCGATGTTCGGTGGAGTTGTGCTCGGGGACTGGTTCACCAAGACCATCAAGTCCAAGGACTTCTTTGCCGGTCAAACCTGGTCCAGCATCGGAGCCAAAGTTCCGAAGTAAGTTGAAGAGAAGGAATGACACAATGACCGCTTCTCTCTTAGCTGTAAGAAAGATAACTCGCTCGACTTTTGCTTCATACTTAGTACTGAAATGAGTTTGATTGGGCTCTATAGATAACGGCTAAGACTGTGAGGTAACCTGACTTATCCTGCTCACAGCTCTGCTCATAACTAGAAGTGTCATCTTTCGCAAATGAAGCTAACGGTTGTCGTTCTTGTGCTTACCAAGCTCCCCACCAAGGCGCTAGATCGTGCGTCGGCAATTATCTCGGACTTTCTGATTGCAGAAATGTCCCTAGCTCGCGCCTGCAGTCTAAGCCCCGTTGGATCGTTCGAGCTGCTGAACTTGATATGGACCAGAAGCCACCGCGACAAGAAGAGCAGCACCTGGACGGTGGCCAAGCTTCTGCAGACTCAAGTCCACTATTACCGCTGGGAGTTTAACCAAGCTCTGATCCAAGCAGCGCGTCGAGGAGACCTCATTATGGTTAGGTGGGTGCTGGGCCACTTCCGGCATTGCCAGATCAGTAAGGACGTGGTCGAAGAAGCAGCTCGACGAGGCCACTTGGCCATTCTACAGATGCTAGAGGCAGCCAAAATTCACGCAGGTATTCAATGGAGTGGCGACAGTCTGAACTTGGCCGCTGCGTCAGGCAACTGGGACCTTGTCCACTGGTTATACAGTCGCAATAAGAGCACGCTGGAGGCGAAGCAAGCCAATACTCAGCTGGTTAACAGAGCGTTCGAGCAGCACAAGCTGGAGGAGGTCAAGTGGGCTATTGCTAATGGATTCGGAGCCTCGGAGTTATTATTTTCACACTGTACAGAGGAGAGTTGGCGACTTCGAACCGAAATATTGGAATACGTCTTGGAGAGAAAGATCGGCGACTCTGTGATAATCGCTACCAGCGCGCTGTTGCAAGCTGTGACGATTGGTGACATCCGCTTTATCGAGAGACTGATCAACCACCATTTTTCTACGAATGGGGTGGCGAACTTCGACTTTGCGGCTGTGCTGAACGCTGCCGTAAGACGTGGCCGACTCGCAGTTGTGAGCTGGCTGCTGACGTACATGAAGAAGTTCGAGCTGAAGTACGATCCATCCGAAGCCATGTATGAAGCAGCCAAGCATGGCCAATTGGAGGTCATGCAATGTCTGTATGCGACCTTCTCGCGTGACTCGGCCATTGACCTTTTCCAGGTCCAAAGTAACGTACCTGACCCGATCCCCGATACGGCTATGGATGTTGCCGCGTGCCATGGGCATCTCGACGTGCTTCACTTCCTGCATGACGTTGAACGAGCGTCTCATAAGCGGCACAAAGAGGGCGAGACAGCTCAACCCAATTGTCCGCGTCGCCAGAATTTGAACTGTACAACGGCTGCCATGGATGCCGCCGCTGCTAATGGACACCTGAGTGTTGTCATGTGGCTGCACGGCAATCGGTCGGAGGGATGCACATCCGCAGCTATGGATCGCGCAGCAGCTAATGGACATTTGCAGGTGGTTCAGTGGCTATCGTGGAACCGACCGGAAAGCCGCACAACTACAGCGATAGACTGCGCTGCTGCAAGGCATTTCCATACTGAAACGGGTCTTCACGATACAAGTTGTAATTGCTGTGCAGGTTTAGCACCAAGCATGTTCTACGAGAAGCAGTTGGCTCTTGTCAAGTGGCTGCACCTACGGGGCCCCATAACAAACGCATCTACAGCGATGGATAGCGCTGCGTCCACTGGAAACTTGAAAATGTTGCAGTGGCTGCACGAGAATACACAAGTAGGATGTACCACCAAGGCTATGGACACGGCTGCGCGTCTCGGGCGCTTGGATATTGTCCAGTGGCTTCATGAAAACCGCTGGGAAGGGTGCACAACTGCAGCGATGGATGACGCCGCGGCTGAAGGCCACTTGGAGGTGGTGAAGTGGCTGTATGCAAATCGACCGGAGGGCTGTACAGCCAAAGCCATGGATGAGGCAGCAGCTAATGGACACTTGCGGGTAGTGCAGTGGCTGTATGGCCATTGTACTGGCGCTCGCGTTGTCTCTGCAATGAAGAGAGCTCTGGAAAACACTCAGTTCGAAGTGGCGTATTTCTTGCAGGCACACTGCCCAAGCCTCGCAAGTGTTGACAATCGGCCGCCCACTCAAAAGACCAACTTGGTGTTAGCAGAATGTGAGGAATCCAGGTCCCCCGAACGCCCCGTTATGCATTAATTGCAACTGAGCTACCAATACCGTGAATTGCTTGACAAATATTGGACCAGAAGTGTATTTTTTCGGCTGGGCTGAGCTACCCCAGTACAATGAACACGAAATATATATGAACAGCTTTACCACGCTAGCCACCGAGCAAGGCAGCGTTCCTGTCCGGGGATTTCCCTCCGTGCAAGTGCCTTGATCGATTCGCTGTAGAGGCAGGTGATGACACCGGTGCCGCAGCCGATCAACCACGGCAAATAGTCAGCCGACCCAGTCCCGAAGAAAGACTGGAAACCGGGAACGTACACGACGAGCACGACGATCAGGATCTCGATCGTAGCTCCGTAAATCGTGACCGTGTTCTTCAATGGGCTGGCGTTGCCCACGGAAGTCCGGCGAGTCTTGACCATCCAGATGTGGAAGAACTGGCACACAATCAGCGCGATGTACCACGACCCACACGCCTCCTCCAGCAACTGCGTCTGCTCTGCTTCGTCGAAGCACTCGCCGTCCGAGGTGCAAAACGTATCAGCGTCGCTCGTCCAGTAGTCGTCCGAGCTCATGAACAAGTCCGAGAAGGAGATGCCATTGCGCCAGAAGACGGCTCCATACGCGACCAAACAGCCAGCAGCGTTGACCATACCAGCCACAGCGTACGCGTAGATCAGCAGCGACTTGGACATCAAGCGATCTCTCTTGAGGTTACGCGGAGGTCGCTTCATGATATCGCTCTCCGCACCTTCGTAGGCGATTGAGATCGCTGGACCGAGCTCAGTACCAAGGTCGATACTTAAGATCTGGAGCGACGTCATGCCCGCAGGCATCCCAAGCGCCAAGTTGATCGCCACGGGCATGATCTCCGGCCACAGGTGGGTCAACGTGTACGCGATGGTCTTCTTGAGGTTGTCGAAGATCACACGTCCTTGCTCCACGCCTCGGACGATCGAGGAGAAGTTGTCGTCCATGAGGATGATGTCTGCCGCTTGTCGAGCCACGTCACTGCCGTTGATGCCCATAGCGACTCCAACGTCGGCTTGCTTTAAGGCTGGAGCGTCGTTCACTCCGTCTCCAGTCACACCAACACATTCGCCCAGCTCCTGACTGGCCTGCACGAGCTGGAGCTTGTGCTGGGGTGTTGTCCGGGCGAAGACCACCGACTTCAAACGCAGAATGGCCTTCAGGTCGTCGTCCGAGAGCGAATTGATCACGCCGCCATGGACAACTGCGCTGTCGTACGTGTACAAATCGTCGGGTAACGTAACAGCTTCATTGGTCGTCACTAGCTCCAGCACGTTGTCGGGATCATCGAGTAAACCGATTTCCGTCGCGATGGCGCGAGCTGTCAGCGGGTGGTCGCCCGTGACCATGAACACCTTGATGCCAGCGTCCTTGCACTTGGCGATGGCCTCAGGGACGTCGTCTCGAGGCGGGTCCATGATCGCAGCCATGCCGACGAAGCACAAGTTGTCAGAGGGGAAGTTGCCTTCCTCGACTGAGAATGCAGCGCTGGGAGAATCAAACCGCCGAGTGGCTAACGCCAAAACGCGTCGTCCTTTGCTGCCGAAGAACTCGTACGCTTGGGTGAACTCCTGGATCATGGCGTCGGTCATCGGAAGCTCTTCGCCGGTGGACGATAGGATGGTACTGCAGCGCTTGACGATCACTTCTGGGGCACCTTTCATGAACACGTCGAAGCTGCGCAGCGAGTGCTTCTCGTTCGGGGCGGGGACAATCACCAGCTGCCACTTGTTGGTCGAGTTGAACGGGATCTCAAACACCAGCGGATACTCCTCGCGTGTGATGTCGGACGAGTAGTTCGAGTCGGCGAAGCGGAGAAGCGCAATGTCCGACGGGTTGCCCGTGTACTGGCGCTTCGCCAGGACTTTAGGCTGCTCGCGGACCGACAAGTGGCTTTGGAAGCTCAGCCGAGACAGGCTGAACGAGTTCCGGACTCCGGACGGTCGAACTGATCCAACCATTTTCTCGTCATTACCATCCACCAGAGAGTCGATAGCCGCCGCCTTGTTGTTGTCAGTGGTAGCCATGTCAGGAGCTGCCCGGTTGCAGAGTGCAGCACCACGAACCAGAACCGCCTTGGGGATCACTCCCGTCAAATAGTCGGTCTTGTCGTCCAACACGATCACGACGCGGTCGCCCGACGGCTGAGCAGCGAACTCTCGACCCGCCCACGTGTCCGTGACGGTCATGACGTTCTTGGTGAGTGTCCCCGTCTTGTCCGTAGCGATGAGTGAGATGGTGCCCATGGTCTCCACGCAGTCGAGTCGCTTCACGAATACATTGCGCGCGGCCATCCGACTCGCAGTGATGGTCAACAATGAGGTCACGGTTGCGGGGAGACCCTGGGGCACGTTCGCGACGATGATGACCAAGAAGCCGTTGACGAACGTGGACATGACGTCCTCCCCACCCTTGCGGATGACGCCAACCGCGAACAGGATCCCAGCCATCACCACAGCCAGGACGCTGATGAAGCGCACGAACGCCTTCACTTCGCGCTGCATGTTGGTCTCGCGCGTAGTCGTCGACGTGGCAAGCTCCGCGATCCTCCCGATCACAGTCTTGTCGCCAATGGTCAGCACCAGACCCAACGCAGACCCGTCGAAGCAAAGCGAACCGTTGAACACGACGTTTTTGCACTCCAAGTGAGCCACCGACTGCTCCATGGCGTCCGATGTGATGGGGATCAGCTCGGACTCGCCCGTCAGCGACGAGTTCTCGACCTTGAGGTTGTTGCACAGTAGAATCCGCAGATCGGCGGGCACCTTGTCACCATTGCGCACCCACACGAGGTCGCCGACCACCAGCTCTTCAGCCGGGATGGTCTGGCTCACGCCGTCGCGGACCACCGTGCATTGCTGAGGGAGCATGTTCTTGAACGAATCCATGACCTTGCTGGTCGACCGCGCTTGGAGGAACGTGATGGTGCAGGTGACGATCACGATCGCGAACAGGACCAGCGACAGATACAAGTTCAGCGTCGCGGACGTGTCGATGAAGTACGCGATGAGGCTGAGAAGCCCCGCGACGCTCAGTAGGATCATGAACATGTCGAGGAACTGCTGCAGGAACAGAATGTAGTCCGGCACGGTCTTGGGCGGCGACAAGCGGTTGAACCCGCACAGTTTGCGCGCCTCCTCGACGTTGGCGGAGCTGAGACCTTGACTCTGTTCCAGGTTGATCGGCAGAATTCGACTGTGAGGGGCGCGTGCGGGGAGCTCTTCAACTTGGACGTAGGCCTCCCAGTAGCGCTCTTCCTCTGTCCTTCCGCCAGTCTTGGGGGTGAGGGGCATGGCTGTGAACTCGACATCCTTCGGGTCCGACGTGGGGGACTCCGGAGTCATCGTGGGCGATCAGTTGGTTCGAACGGTAGACGAAGGGGTTCTTGACGGAGGAGGAGGGAAGGGAGGGGGGGGGGTCTTGAGCGATCCGAGGCGAATTGGGAAATGAGCTCCATGCTCGACGGGAACGAAAGAAAGCGACGACAGTCATACGCCGCCCATGGGCTGAGTGGACGGCGGGGCCAGCGCCTTTGGAACTCCAGTCTGTCGTGGCGCGTCGTACGGCGTTGTCCCGATATCTTTGCTCGAGTATGAGGTCATTCGTACGGCGATGCACACGCGGAAACTCCCGGTCGGAAAGGAAGAAGGGTGTGGTGGTTTTCCCCTCCCCGCCGACAGCGCAATGGTCTGCCTAATGACATGCTCGCCACAGCCTAAACTCACGCCCCCGAACACTACGGCAATAGATGGAAGACATATCTATCCGATACGAGTGCATAGCATTCGCCGATTTAATCCTAAAGGGACACAGCACGAACGGGCTGGAGTGTGAACACGGCAAGGTCTCCACAACAATCAAACCTTGTAAAGTTTATCTGTATAGTTCATCAATTCCTGACGAGGTATACATCAGCAAAGGAACCATATTTTGTCTGAGTGAAGTGACTGGTAGTGGAACGTTCTTTAACGATCGGGATAGCAAGGGTTTCGTTCTGGGAGCTGTCTGGGAGGGATGACACTTTTTTCTTTATAGGGAAACTGGATCTTTACGCGGGATGGGCGAAGCGCTGCCGACATTAAGGTTTGACTCGTGCTGCAGTCCTAGCGCTGCAGCTTTGCAAATGAAAGATACTATCCGAATGGCATCGACCGGTTGTTCCCTCTCTTGGCGAAGTGAAGCAAAACCACTTCCAGCGCCGAGGTACAGGGCCATCGTTTCCACGACGGCAAAAGTTCAACGGCACTGCGTTGCCAGCGAAGTGGCCAGTGCACCCGAGTGCTCGGTCGCCAGCGGCGCGTCGTACGGCGCTGTCCCGATATCTTGATGCAACTATGAGCCCGCGCGTACGGCGCTGCACGTAGGAATCTCCTGCCGGGGATGCGACGACGAGCGGGTGGTTTTCCCCTCCCCGGGCCTGGCTGACCGGCGCGTGCATGCAGGTGGCGGCCGACACGAAGCTCGCTCGTCGCCTCAAGCGTCAAAAGGCAACTTCCACATGAACATCTCCATCAGCGGGGTCTGATACGGTATCGTCGCTGGCAACGAGCAGCGCCAGGCAGGGTCCGGTCGTAAAGCAAGGGGTGGAAGTTGCACAAGTCTCTACTATGCAAGTAGCGGATAAGGTACTACAGGTCTCTATCTAGGCTTACACCCTCAAAATGCACGTAAAATCGTCAAACCGATGCTCCTTAATATCGCAGAATATACAGGGAATTTAATCCCGCAGGTACGAATGTCGCAAGAGGAGGGATGACACGTCCGGAAAAGACAGCTTCCCGACCAGGGGTTGGCTAGGTACCATTATGTGCACCACACCATTACAGCAGTGTATCCATTGTTATCAGACCCCAATGCCGCTGACCTCCGTGGCTCTCGTCCTGCGAGCAAGCTGCCCAACCGTGGCCCAGACATCGTCGCGCTCATCCTCTCGGACTTCCTGCTGCCGGACCTGACGCTGACTCACGCGTGTCAATTGACCCCCGTCGGATGCACTTCTCTGCTGGATTTGGTCTGGCTCAGGGGTCTGCGAGATGCCAAATGCTCTAAATGGACCGCGGCGAAGCTGCTGCAGAGCGAGCCCCACTACAATCGATGGGCGTTCTCTCAGGCAATGTTGCAGGCCGTTCGTCGTGGCGACTTGGTGGTGGTTCAGTGGCTATTGACCCACTTTTCGGGTTGTCCGGTGGCTTCAGAAGTGGTGGAGGAGGCGGCTCAAGGCGGCCACCTCTGGGTCTTGCAATTGCAGAGGCTGACAAGACCCACGGGGGCATTCAGTGGAGTGAACGAAGTGTGGACGAAGCCGCAAGGAGCGCCAATTGGGAGCTGGTGCGGTGGTTGCTACGACGCACGGGGGGTTCGAGGGAGTCGACTAGAGCCGACGACGATATGGTCAACTGTGCCTTCGAGCAGAACAACTTGGAAGAGGTTAAGTGGGCCATTGAGAGGGGATTTGGAGTCAGGAGCATCACGTTCCCGGACAGTGTTGAAGCACAGTGGCAAGGGCGCGCGCAGATTCTACGGTATCTACTGGATGGTGGTCATGTTCCGGTGGCGAATATTGGAGGGATAGCTGCGTATCGAGCCGCGCGCTTCGGGGATTTGGATTATATCAAGTGGCTGGCGTCGAAGTACAAGGATATGATAGACGCTCAGTATTGGGTGCATGCCGGTGAAAATGCTAGCGAAGGTGGGCACCTCTCCGTCGTGCAGTGGGTGTTCATGAACGTGGGCGGCGTGGTTCGCGGTAATGGCCCGGCGGTGGCCATGTTTGCAGCAGCGGAAAACGGAAAGGTTGATGTTGTGGAGTGGCTGCACAAGCAGTATGGTGGAAAAGTGAACATTGAGCTGTTCCAAGAGGTCCATGTTCCTTCAGACGATGAGGACGCAGGAATGGTTCCAACAACCGCCATGGATGCAGCAGCCAGAAACGGACACTTGTGTGTACTGAAGTTTTTGAACGGTATCGATGCAGTAGCTCGGAATAAACAGAAGAAGCGAACTGGCAAGTCAAAACGCACTCAAGATCGCCAGGCGGGTCATTTTCCTCGTTGTACGTCTTTCGCCATGGATGCTGCTGCCGGTTGTGGCCATTTGAATGTCATAAAGTGGCTGCATTCCCATCGTACAGAAGGATGCACGACTGCTGCGATGGACCGCGCTGCAGGTAATGGACATTTGGACGTGGTGCAATGGCTGCACTCACACCGCTCCGAAGGTTGCACCACTGCGGCAATGGATAATGCCGCAACACGACGCTTTCATGTTGCATCATGCGAGGGCTTGGACACCGATCGTTGCTGTCTACGTCATTTCACGAAAAGCAGCTCGAGATGATTCAGTGGCTGCATTTAAATCGCACTGAAGGCTGTACCACTGCAGCTATGGATGGAGCTGCGGCGAACGGCAACTTGACACTGCTGCAATGGCTTTGTGATAACACCGCGGCAGGATGCTCGTCCAGGTCGATGGTATATGCTGCACGTCTAGGTCGGCTGGACATAGTGAAGTGGCTTCAAAAAAATTATGCCGAAGCATGGACTCACAAAGCTATACCCAAGGCTGCGACCCACGGTCATTTGAGCATGGTAAAGTGGCTATGTAAGAACCAAGGTGAGGGATACGCTGGCAAGGCGATGGAAAAGGCTGCGTCGCGAGGCCATTTACACGTAGTTCGGTGGCTTCTACGCCATTGTACCAACCCTGATGCTCTGCTTTCAGCAATGAAGCTGGCGCACTCAGGCGAGCATTTTGAGGTGATGCTGCTTCTTGATGCCCATCTTGGCCGTCACTACGATGACGACGCTCTGAGAGAAATGAGATGTCATTGGTTTAGGTATCATGATATTCAGTGTTGGTTCGACGAGAGGCACCCACCACCTTCTGAGCATGCTGATAGCTCATAGCACCGTGGTGCCTCTTACTTGAGGAATTTAGTTTAAATTTGATAACGGGTTGCATCGTGGCTACCACGGCGTTAGCTAAACATATTCTCGGGTACGATGTTGTTCACTACCGCGATCCCGTATTTCAGAGAACTGTAACGTAAGCTGGACGACTGTAAACGTACATGTGCCGCACGTAGAAAATACTTCGAAGTACACATGAAAACCACCATCGGTGATAGGTACAGCAATTCCGTGCAGCATTTGCATCCATAGCAAAAGTCGTCGACGGCAATACTTGTACTGGTATTGTCAAAAGGGTCAGCGCACTACTAATTACTTTTAACGTAAAAGAAATTGAATCTAGTGAACGATATATAACGTTAGAGAGAGAGCTTGGGAAACGGATCACGGATACGCATGAGGTGAGTTTACGGGACAAGAGTGTCAACCACAATTGTTGGGATTACTGTCGTGGCAGCTCTAATCAAGTTTTTTTTTTCCAACAACGACGCATATATGCTTGTTACTTGGTGAACAGCCCTACAAGATACCGTTGCGCTTGCTGTTCGCATCATCCGAATGCCTACCACGTCGTTCACGTACGAGATCGGAGTAGCACGCTGCTCATTGTGAATTTTACTTCCTCCCCCTCAAGCCACTCCAAGTCCACCGCCATGAAGTTCTTTGTGCCTCTCGTCGCTGTCTGCGCATTCCTCATGCCCGCAACTTTTGCCGTCGTGGAAGAGACCAAGTCTCTCGACGCACTCTACGCCGACGCCATCGCCGAAGGAGGCAACCTCGTCATGTACCACGGAGGAGACTTCGCACTGCAGCAAGATACAGTGCGCCAGGCTTTCGCCAAGCGCTTCCCCGACATCAACTTCACGCTCGTCATCGACTACAGCAAGTACCACGACGTGCGCATCGACAACCAGCTCGAGACCGACTCACTCGTGCCCGACCTCGTGGCGCTGCAAACGCTGCAGGACTTCCCTCGTTGGGCTCGGGAGGGCAAGCTGCTCGAGTACAAGCCTGCCAACTTCTCGCAGGTCTACGACGGGTACCGCGACCACCGTGGCGCCTACATGGCCTACATGACCATCACCTTCAGCTACCTATACGACGAGACTGCGCTGGACGGACAACCAGCACCAAAGTCGGTGGTCGACCTCGTCGACCCGCGGTGGGACGGCAAGATCGCATCCACCTACCCGCATGACGACGACGCCGCGCTCTTCATGTACGTGCGCTACGTGCAGAAGTACGGCTGGGGTTGGGTCAAGAACCTGGTCAGCCAGGACGTCACGTTCCGCCGCGGCTCCCACGCGGTGACGGCCAAGGACAAGGTTATCGGTATCGGCACGTACTCGCAGGGAACGCCCAATGTGACGTTCGTGGCGGATGGTGACAACGACTATCTGTCGTGGGGCCAGCGGATCGCCATCCTCAAGAAGGCCAAGCACCCGGCCGCCGCCAAGCTCTTCATGAACTGGGCCATCTCCGAGGAGGTGCAGAAGACGGTCGTCGCCGAGAACGTGCGTGTGGACCTGCCTCCCAACAGCGGCTCGAGTCACCCCTGGGAGATCGACACTGCGAACGTGGACGAGTTCCCCAAGTTCATGGCGGACCGCGAGGCGGTGGAGGCCTGGAAGCAGACGTTCTCGCTGTACTTTGGTGAGGTGCAGGGCGAGGCGACACCGGGGTTCCTTGGCGTGCACCCGGGACTGTAGGATAGGCATCCTTTGTAACAGAAGTGCAAACAAGGTGCAACTACTGGCAGACTTAAACTTCGGAAAGAGAAAAGAAATGGGGTTCTTGCGTATGACCTCATCCACATAATGCTGCGGCTCACAAACCTGTCTTTCGTTTCTTTACGTTTTTGAGATGTTCGACTCCCCCTATTTGAAGTTTTGGTTAGTTTTCGTATCCGATACTATGAGAAACGACTATACTTCATGACTGTATACCCATATTCTCTTCCAAAGTTTAGTGGAACGCGTGCCATATTTCCACAAACAAACAAAAAATAACATCCATATTTCCACAAACAAACAAAAAATTAACACGAAGGTGAAGCCAAAGTCTCCACTAACACTTGCCAGCGTTCGCCTGGTCCTGCGCCACCAAACTCCAGCCAAGACGCTGCACGTCGTCGCCGCTGTCATCTCGGATTTTCTCATTGAGGACATTTCTCTATCGCGCGCTTGTGTGCTAAGTCACACGGGCTCCCTCGCGTTTTCCTTGCCAGCACTCCAGAAGCACGTTGGGGGCAAAGACGATTGCTCTTGATAATTGAAGGCTAGCCTTAGCGAGAATCGAGGTAAGGCTACCCTAGGGAGTGGCGTGGTGGGTCTAAATTAAGCGGTAGCATACGAGCGTGGACGCGCTTGATGTGTTGGGCTGCGAGGAGGCTGCGATCGACGAGTCCAAAAGCCGAATGAGCCCAGACCCTCAAGAGCAATCGTCTAACAATTCTATCTACGGCTGTGCCCTGTGGCTTCGCGGAAACCCGTTTTCATCTCGGGGAAAACCACCACTGGCGACAGCCCTACCTAAACTTGGACATGCGATCTTGCCTTGGCCACCGCACAGGGCCTTGTCGTGGCTCCATAAGTCAACGTGCCTTTTTGCGCTTGGCCGCAAAACTTATTTTCCGCCTCCCTTCGTTCGACGGAAAATATCACTATTGGAGCTGATACGGTCGGGGGGCTACTGGAGTGTGGCGAAGCTACTCCACAGTGAACGTCACTTACCGTTGGCAATTCACTCGATGTTTCGTGGAGGCTGTGAAGCGTGGGGACCTGCGGATGGTTCAGTGGATTTTGACCCTTTTGCCAAACTGCCCAGTCACGCACGAAGTGGTGGAGGAGGCTGCTCGAGGGGGGCACCTATGGGCGCTGCAACTGCTGGAAGGTGACGAGAACTGCGCGGGAATTCAGTGGAGAGACGAGACCTCAATTTTTGGCGACGATATGGACAGCATCAGTTACGCCGCAAATGGCGAACATTGGGCTGTGGTGGAGTGGCTTCTGGACCACTCGGACACGACGCGCAAGATACGAAGAAGCAACAATTCGGTGGTGCTTCACGCATATGAGCAATGCAGTCTGGAACGGGTCAACTGGGCGATCGCCAAGGGTTTTGGAGCGAATTGTTTGATATGCTACGACTTCGAGAAGTATACCGAAGAGAGATGGAAAACTCGCACTGATATTGTCAAGTACATTCTTGAGGGAGGATTCGGTGACGCTGCTGTTATTGCAGACGATGTGTTGCAACAACTAGCACAAGCTGACGACTGGAAAATCTACCTCTATCTCCGGTCGAAAAGAGGCCGCGGTCGCTCCGACTACAATGATATTTGTTTGCTACAGCTCGCTAGCGCGTTCAACAGTATACGTGTGATGGACTGGGTTTTAGCGAGCCTGGAGCGTTCCAGCGAGTACAATGCTCCTGCGGAAGCCATGTTTGCGGGAGTGGAATGTGGCAATTTGAAAAGTGTCAAGTGGCTGTATCAGAGGTTCGTGTGTGACCCAAACTTTGATTTATTTCACAGGCAAGGATACGGGCAAGATACGAAGGATTATATTATGGATATCGCCGCCGAAAAAGGGTACATCAATGTGCTGAAGTTCCTGCAGCATGCATACGTCGAAATCACGAAAGCGAGTGAGGAGAGAGATGCGGATTGGAGTTTTGTTTTTGGGCCAGCCCCCGAGTGTTCGTCTCGCGCTATGGATGCTGCTGCCAAAAAAGGCCATTACGACGCTGTGAATTATCTCCGTGCGAATCGCTCGGAAGGATGCACCAATGATGCGATGAATGAAGCGGCAGCTAACGGACACGTTAGAATTTTGATGTTGCTGAACGTTTACGGCTTGGAGGGGCGGTAAGTACCACGTTAGCTATGGACAAGGCTGCTACAACTTCCTACTACTTTAATTCATGTCGATGCAAGAGACGTCTAGCGCGATGCCGACACGAATCGATTGTATCGATATCACTGGAGCAAAGGCTGGAGACAGTGAAGTGGCTGGATTATAATCGCTCTGAAGGATGTACGACCGCAGCTATGGACGGTGCCGCATCCAACGGTGATCTTGTGTTAGTGCGATGGCTCCACGCGCGTCGTAGAGAGGGCTGTACGACTGCGGCAATGGATGGCGCGGCTGGTAATGGCCACTTGGAGGTGGTAAAATGGCTGCATGCGAATTGCTCGGAAGGTTGTACAACAGAAGCGGTTGATGGTGCTGCTGCTGGAGGCCATCTCAAAGGGCTTCACTGGTTACGAGCAAACCGCCCCGAAGGATGCACAGTTGCTGCCCTGAATAAAGCCGCTCCTCACGGCTACATGCGTGTGGTTCAGTGGCTGCTGTCACACTTTCATTGGCTTAACATCATGTCGGCTATGGGTGAGGCTCTCAACAACGACCATTTTGAAGTAGCGCTGTTTCTGGATGCCCAGCACCCCAGCACCTACACTGCCGACGAACTCAGGGAAATGCGGTCTCGAGTATCACGCGGGTGGAACTACCCTGAACTACTTGCCTGGGGCAACGAGAGGGGCCCATTACCCCGTCGTTAGGCTGATAGTGCTGCAGGTCTCACCTCCTAGATACCAGCATCAGCCAAATTCAGCTCCGGGCTGCTCCCAATACTGCGAGTTGCATGAAACCTCTTAGAACGTTGAATTTTGTGGTATTGTAAAATGTACGGGAGATTGCACTTATACATGTAGTGTTACCTATTTACTTGGACATTACGAATCAAACTTGATAAACTATGAAACACTAGTGACTTCCCTACTTGGAAAGGCACAAACACACCAGTGACGAGAGTATGTTCAACGGAAGAAGACATGCTCGAACCTGGCGTTGAAGTCAGCTTGGAACTGTGCATCCATACCTTGCATGGTTCTCGCAATATCTTGCTCAATCTCTGCAGAAGTCGGGTATTGATAATTCTCTTCAAACCAACTGATCAGTTCGTTGGGCTCGCTTGAGATTCCTGCACGGTGCGTTTGCCAGTAACGAATATGGTCCCACGCAGTCTTCAACGCACTCGGACTGCAGTCCTCACCAATCTGCGACCGAAGGTACAGAAGCAGCTCGAAATGGCCATGGATGACCGCATCACTCATAGCTCGAATAATTTCGTGGCCAACCGTGCCATTGGAAACGATCCACTGAACCACATTCGAGTACCCATGGGCAGCTGCTTGAAGCAGCACTTTCCCCTCAGCCAACGCGGCGATTCGTTCAGTCGCGTGAGTTAGACTGACACCCATTTGATCAAGTATATCCATCATGTAGCCGTCATCACCGCCTTCCACAACGATACACTCGGGGTTTGTTTTGTGGAGCAGCTTCACCATTTTCAGGTCACCTGCACATGCCGCCGCTTCAATGGCATCCGATGTGCACCCCTCGCTTCTGTTTGCGCACAGCCATTGCACCATCTCAAGTTCACCACTGGCCGCAGCTTGGTCCATTGCCATCGTCGTGCAGCCCTCTCGGCGGTTCTGATGAAGCCACTTTGGCCGCAGCTTGGTCCATTGCCATCGTCGTGCAGCCCTCTCGGCGGTTCTGATGAAGCCACTTCACCACCTCAAGATGGCCGCCCGCTGCCGCCCAGTCCATAGCTGCGGTAGTGCATCCCTTTCGATTCTGGTGAATCCATTTCACGATATCAAGGCGACCCCGAGCAGCAGCATCGTCCATCGCCTGACGCGTGCAACGTGCCCTCATGTTCGAGTGGAGCCATTTCAATAATGGAAGGTTGCCGTTGCTCGCTGCTGCGTCCATAGCTGCAGCCGTGCAGCCTGCAGAGCGCTTGGAGTGGAGAAACTTGATGATCTCGAATCGGCGCTCGTCTTTCGGGGTAGCAAACGGTGCGAGCTGAGCTAGTTGCTCAGGCGATGCGTGTTTTGCTGGCTCCTCTGAAAGGCATTTGG
>JAIKVE010000320.1:0-22954 GCA_024679115.1 Phytophthora pistaciae | reverse complement strand
AAAACAGCCATAATCTCACACACGTGAAAATAATTCATTTCACACGTGAAAAAAATCCCCACCCATACCAAACTGCCCAATCATTATTTATGCCATGAGCCCTTTCCTATTGATACACTCGACTACTGTTGTGTCCTTCCTCCTTCGCCAAAGCAGAGTCGCTGCCTAACACGTATCGTGCTCGCTACATCTCGCATCAACTGGTTCAACGCACCCACGTTTGGTGCCCATCCAGTCATCGTCCATTAGGTAGAGCATAGTAGTGCAGCCTGGGTGCGAGCACTGGGTGCATGTGCCTCCACCATGTACGAAGCACAATCCGTTCGTAGTAGCACGCAGGAAGCAGCTTTCATCTAAGCATCGCGGCCCTCCTCCATGTTCGTCACAGTAGAGCGAGTTTGCCTCAGCTCGTCGACGGTAACACCCTTGACGCTCGCAGCAAACGAATCGGTGGTGGTAGCACAGCCCCTTGTACGACGCTGTAGTTGAACACTCCGGGAAAAGACACTTCCAATGCTCACTGCACTTGCCTTTTGCAACACTCGGCCGGTCGCAGCCTTTGCGAGAACAAGGTGGCCGCTTTCGATGCGTTCTGCACTTGCCGGTGTGCAGCGCCAGCTTGGCACAGCCTGGCTCCGAGCAGCGTCCGTGAACAGCGCATTTGCCCCTGGAGGACAGAGCTCGGTGTTGACATCCCGGGTGTGAACACGTCCGAGCTCCTCCGTGGGTGGCGCTCAAGTTGTTGACTCTGGCCTGTCTGTTGCATTCCAGGCCGTGTAAAGCTTGTTGCGGAGATCCAGGAACAGAGCAGCACTTCGACTCATTTGGCTTCGTCGTCGATGCTGTGCTTTGAGCGTCTTGAGGTTGAGCCTCCGAGACGCTTGGACCAGTCTGCTGATGGGGTTGGGTCGACGCGATCGGCATAAGGATTTCCGTCGTTTCCAACTTCCCGTCAAACACGAACGCATTCGCTTCCTCCTCCGGCTGGAGCCCTGTTCGTCGGTCGCCGTCGACGACAGACGCGCATTCTGGAGTCTCCGCCATAGCTTCGCGTCGTTGTCTCTCTGGACTGGGTTCGTGCAACACTCAGAGATTAAAACTCGCCGCCACCCAGAACCACAAACCAGGCCGCTATTATAGCCCGTCGTGCAATATGGTCAAACCACAGCTGTGCCACCTCCCCCTCCCATAGAGCCTGCCGTTGGTAGGCTGCCAACATGGAATCAACGCGAATGTGTCGATCGATTCGCCCACCACCTGATGATAAACGTATTTGGAACAAAAGCTATGACCCAGCTTCCTTCAAGCGCGCAGTGAACGGCATGCCGACAACAGAGGCCTTATACGATAACCCTGAGACTGGGTGCGAGCATTTCTTCCCTCCACCATGATCAGCGCGCTTGCGTTTCGGGGCCGAATACCGCGTACGTCCTTTGTGAGGGCACTGTCGACGCTCAGTATGAGCCTTGCTTGCACTTGCCCTTGGACTGGTCGCGTTTGGTACATCCTAGCTCGGAGCAGATCTTGCTAGTATCCAAGCCGTCGTGATCGGATTGTTTCGCTGATCTCCTGTCTAAACACTACCGGTCCACAATCAGGGATGCCTGCAACACCCAGGCGATGACAGCTCTTGCCTGCTTCGTTCTCGCAAGTGCGAACCTCATCGATGTCGGTGGTTTGATCTTCGTTCTTTAAACAAGCTGTCGACCGAATTAGGCGCATTAACTTTAAAACTGAGTTGCTACTGCAGTAGAAGATACCCAACGAGCACTATTTGCCGTCATGAGCGCTCCAATTGATTAACTCCGGGGGTGAAGCATATTTCCTTCATGACTAAAGCACTGCCTAACACGATTCGTGTTCGCTACATCTCGCATCAACCGGTTCAAACCACCACTTTTGGCGTCCCAGTGGTCCATCACGTAGAGCACAGCAGTGCAGTCTGGGTGCGAGCACGGGGTGTACGTGCCTCCTCCGTGTACGGAACACAATCCATTCGTCGTAGCACGCATGGTGCATCTCCCCTGCGAGCATCCTCCGTGCTCGTAACAGTAGAGCGAGTTTGGCTCAGCTCGTCGATAACACCGTTGACGCTCACAGCAAACGAATCGGTGATGGTAGCACAGCCCCCTGTACGACGCTGGCAATGAACACTCCGAGAAAAGGCACTTCCAATGCTCACTGCACTTGCCTCTTGAAACACTCGGCCGGTCGCAGCCTTTACGAGAACAAGGTGGATGCTCTCGATGAGCTTGGCACCCAGCGAGAGCTTGACACAACCTGACTCCGAGCATCGCGTTCCTCCACCGTGAGCAGCGCATTTGCCTCTGGACAGAGTGCGGTGTTTAGCTCCTCCGTGGGTGGCGCACAAATTGTTGAGTCTCGCCAGTCGGTTGCATTCCGGGTGGAAACAGCGCTTGCCTCCGCCGTGTTTAAAGCACTTGCCGCTGTGCAGAGCTTGTTGCGGACACCCAGGAACAGAGCAGCACTTCAATCCGCTAGCAGTCAGCTTCATAGCGGCATTTGGCTTCGTCACCGCTGCTGTGCTTTGAGAGTCTTGAGCTTGAGCATCCGAGACGCTTGGTTCAGTCTGTGGGGTCGACGCGAGCGGCATGAGAATTTCCGTCGCTTCCAACTTCCCGCCGAGCACGAATGCATTCGCTTCGTCCCCCGGCTGGAGCTCTATTCGTCGGCCGCCGCCTACGATTGACACGCGTTCTGGAGTCTCCGCCATAGCTTTGCTTCTGTATCTCTTTGGACTGGGTTCCTGCAACACTCTACCTTCCGCGCTGCTACTGCATTCGCACGCAATGTTGTCCAGAAGCACAGGGCACCCGCTATCCCGTTGTGCAATATGACCAAACTACAGCTGTGACCCCCCCCCCCCCCCTCCATAGAGCCTACCTTGAGTCTATTACGCGAATGATTCTATTGACCCTCACCATCTGATTGGCGTCCTCTGCCTACACAGTTCGAGTCTTCACCACCGTCTTGTAAAATCACTATGAATGAAGACACCCCGCTGGTTGATAAGTGTAACTATGAGCGTAGCTTGAGCGGCGCTCTGGATTTTTTCACGACAAGCGTGGCTAGTAGCATGAATGTGGGCGAGTTCCAGTGGGCGCCTCTGATATATACTCTGTGCTCTCAAGTCTCGTATAAACGGCACCTTCTTCTTGACTAAACGAAGTTGACTATTAGGGGCGTGCTTGCGTGAAGGATGCGCCCTCGAAAGGAAAGGTGCGCTAGGCACGGTTGGAAGCAGAAATGCAGTCATCAAGGCTGCCGAAGTAAAGCTTACGACCAAAGTTTGTGTTCTGGGTATAGAGCTTGCTATGCGTTCGAAGGGTGTCAACTACGAGCTTGGGTAAAGTCAAGTTTTTATTTTTGTTCCAAGCACGGAGGATGGCAGCAATGCTCCGAGAAAGGATGCTTGTGGCGGTATTGTAGTAGGCTTTAGCCTCGATTGCAAATTTGACAGCCTGGGTGCGTGGATTTGAGTCTTCCTTCGCCATGTTCACTGCACCTTTCTTTCAGGATGGCATGTCTGGCGCAGCCTTCGTGAGAGTATAGTGGACGGCCATGGGTAGAAAGAACTCTTGCCCTTGCACCGGGAAGGCTTTGTGCACCCTGGCTCGGAGCTTCTGCCCTCTGTGAACGTAGCACTTGCCTTTTGACAGCACCCGGTTCGGACATCCAGGGACAGAACAGCACCTCTTTCTACTAGCAATTTTCTTCCATTCATCCCATCGCACATTCCGCACGTGGGCACGCTCGACTTCAGAGGTGTCGTACGAATTGAACTCCAATTTCTGGGTTGAGCAACTAGAACACAACTGTAACTTGGGTAATACGCCTTCCCAACTCTTCTCATTCACCAACTTCACCTTGTGAACTTCTCGACCCGTCGGAGGCGTCATACAGCAGAAGCATTATTACGATACTCTCGTGTCTCCGTGATTTCTTCCAGGCGGAGCAGGCCCCGGTCGTTGGGTTCGCTGGCTCCATCCTTGGTAGCACTGTGCTGCTCGTGTTGACAAGGTTTCTTGTATCCCTCACTTCACCCATCGTCGAGCCGCTTAGCCAGCATGCTGTTGATCTTGGGACGATGGAATCGGCGCCACAATGTCCGGGCTTAACGATGGCAAGCTAGCCGTTGACAACTCCTGGAGTCGTGCAAGCTGCTCCTGCCCTCCTTCGCCCTCTTGTCAACTTCGTGTGAATAAGGTGTATTTAGGTTACTAACACTACGCTGGTATTTATTCTTCCTACTGCGCCATGCTGAACCTGAACTCCCATCCGTTCTCTGTATAGCATTGGAGATCGGGATACAGGACTCGACTAAGGCAGAGTCCTTGTTGAAAATGTAGATGAATGCATCGAAATCACCGCTCCTGCTCGTCACCGTCGATTGCAGCGACAGAGTTGGAGATCCAGTGATTCACATCGTTTTCCAAGTAATTCAAAACACTGTCCATCGGAAAGAGTAGCGCCCCGTAGCCAGCCGACGGATCAAACTGCACACTTCTCCTTGAATCCATAGCGATATTGGCCAAACAGTCGGCCATCTTATTGTTATTGCGGTAGTGGTGGGTCCAGCTGCGAACCCCAATGCGATCTGCCATGCGTCGTGAAGCCTGGTATAACCCTTGGAGTGATCGAGACCGAGGCTTCCTACGTTGGTGCAGCATACCAATGATCATCGCGCTGTCCCCCACAACATGCACATTGGAAAGCTTCAGGTGCTCCGCTCGCCGTAGGCCCATGATAAGTCCAACAAACTCAGCACGATTGTTCGTAGTCCGCCGTTGCGCTAACGACATACTGCTGACCCATATCACTTCATGCGCAGTCGTGTCAGGATCCATACGCACAATTACTGCCCCGCTACCACCAGGACCTGGGTTACCCCGTGATCCACCGTCGAAAAGGAGGAGATGCCGAGAGCTTGGCGTCTGTGAAACCGGATGCTGGTACTCCGGCCGCGTTTCCATCATCTCCATAATGGTTCTTCCTATCAGACATTTGGGTTCGGCTCTAGCGGCACCGCGATAGCTGTTTATGATCGCACTGCACCCCCTCCGCAGTTGTGCGCTCAATATCTGGCGGTAGCGGATTTCAGTGACATTAACCGAAGGATCATCCGAAAAGTACGCTGTCCGCCACCTCCAGATAAGTCGTAACACTACAACGATAGAAAGCACCCACAAATCCTGCTCTACATCGCCGAGATTGTCTTGTAGGATGTTTCGGTCTTTGGCGGACATTTGAGGGTGACCAGCCTCTATATGGCACCAAATACCCGGAGGAACAAGCGGAACTTTTAACTCAAAGACACGTCGGGGTGTGACCAAAGCTGGATCCAATCCTACTGCACTCCATTTCTGCCTCAGTTCCTGCCACAGAGCTACTGCATGTGGACACGTCCAAAATACGTGCGCATGCGTCGATGAGGTACGTGGATCGCACGAATCCAGCGGACAGCGTCTTTCGCCATGTTTCACGTCATACATCTCCACCCGCTTATGTTTAAGCCGGTAAAGTAGCTACACATCCTGTGGGTATACACCTCTGATCTTGTGAAGCGAGTTCCAATTAACGGACGCCAATGCAGCACCGATGGCAGCATGCTCAGTTTTCCACCTGCCTGAGGTCGCGGAAACTAGTGCAAGTGCTTTCTGTTTTCGCACGCTCCGACATCGTTCTTTGAACTTTTTCTTTGAATGTCCCCAGCGCCGACCAGCCCACAGAGCAGCCAACCGCGCTGATCGCGGGTGAGGGTGGACCACAACATAGGAGACCGCACGTTTGACATGCTGAGCAACAAGGCATGCCACATCCACCGACGTCAGGAATCGAAACGTGTCTGGAGTCACAGATCCGGTATGGGTGTGTGCAATCGTATCTTCGCCTAGGACGTAAGTGTGTTGGGGCGGCATCTCCAGCTTACCGACGTGGTAACGAAGCTCGTCTCGTAGCGGTGGTCTATAGAGGATTTGTGGGAAATGAGCAACTAAGTGATTGATGACAGCTCGAAATTGCCGTACTTCATCATTAGAAAGTGGGTAGCTGACTGACACTGGTGACCATTCCAACCGGCCAGCACTCAACCACTTCCACGTCACTACATCCCGTACTGCCGTCCCCGTCCGCACGATTCGACCAAAAGAGCAATTATTTTTCCACTCCGGCAGCGCACTGTCAAATGATGCTTGAGGTAGCCGTTCCACCCCTATCAGCGAATTGGAGCCGCCTCAGCTTGGCGGTAGTTTGCCCACACAGGACCGTAAAGTCTGGAATCAAGCGTCCAAAATACCATACATGTGAGCAATTTGCCGCGGCCTGCTGCACTTGTAGTATTGCCTCCTTTTCTTGTGCACTGTGGCTGAAGGCGTACGCGTCTGCTACCACCTGAAAACCTGTCTGCCACAGTGTATTCTTTATGCGGGCATCGGATTGGCTCTGGTGGCCTTGATTTGGTGTTATCAACCGCCTCCTCATTCGCCTTCGGTCGACTACCTCCGTAGATCGCCCCGGTGCCGGGGCGGAAAGCAGAATGTCACCAATGAGGCGAGCAAATTGGGTACTAGTTAGAGCACATTCCACCACTACCCGACCACTCATTGCCATCAATTCATGCCGCAAATTCGGAAGAGCTAGACCACCGGACGACTGGGGTAGCTCCGCCTGTGAGGACCCGAGCCATGCACGTTTTCTCGTTTCTAGCGGTCAAAACCTCGAATGCCACACGAAATTGTGCAGCCGGCGCTGCCCTTCCCGGATCAAGTCTGCTGTCGGCCAGGCATGCCGTGCTACATACATCAGTTTCGGGATGATGATAGCTCTAGCAAACTGGCAGCGCTGGAAAATGGTATTCGTTTTGTCCTGGGCCATGGCTAGCCGTCCGCAACGCGCCTGAAATGCCCTACTCCATGATTCATTGGCTGTGGTCCTGCTCGCCGTCCAGCGACCAAGATAGCGGCAATGTTCGTGCGCAAGCTGCGGCCGGAGTCCACTTGGCAAATTATCCATGGAACTATTGGGTCCATCTTTGTGAAGAGGGAGGACTACTGTCTTCTTCGCATTAACCCCTTGAACCCGAGAGCCTGGACCGTACATGTTCAAGTCCTGATGCCCTGCTAAATTCCTCCATAATCTTCAGAAAAGCTGCTACCATGCCCGCATTTTTAAGGTACACGGCAGTGTCATCTGCGTATCCAGCCACTCTCACCTCATGACCGTCTGACTCCGTGCGAAGCACAACGCCTTCAATCTCCGTTGATACTTCTAATTGTCGATACAGCACATCCAATGCAATAATAAAGAGCATTGGGGCGAGAGGACACCCCTGTCAGATGCCACTCGTGACGCCCTCTTGTCAACTTGCCTCCTTTCAAACGTTGGCTCGTACATCCAGGAACAGAACGACATTTGTTACCGCAAGCCTGTTGCCTCGCCGGTGCCTCCCCACGATTACTTGGTTCGCATAACATCCGGTAGGTGGATCGAGTCGCTTGGCTCAGGCTGTAAATGGTCTTGATCGGGATCATAATTTCTGGCTGGTCTTGCTTGATCTCCTGTCCAGCCACCACCTTGATCAACAGTCGAGTGTGCAACGCCCAGTCGTCGGCAGCTCTCGTAGTCGACTTTAGCCTCGATTGCGTAGCTTCTTGCGGTGACTCGCGCACAGTCCGTTAAACGTGGCGGACTTGGTGCAACGTGCATATGAACAGCGTTTCCCTCCGCCATGGGAAATACACAGCCCCCTCGATCGAGATTTGCGCTGACAGCCTGGATGCGAACACATAGTATACCCGCCATGTCGATAGCACAGACCCATGGTTTGAGCCCACGTTTGGCAGTCTGGATGCGTGCATTTCTCTCTTCCTCCGCCGAGTTCACTGCACCTCTCGTTCAAAACAGCATCTCGGGAACACCCTCCGTGAGGATCTCCGCTGTGAGCGGCGCACTTGTTCTTGAGTAGTGAGTATTTGTTGCATCCTGGGTGGGAACATTGCTTGCCTCCACTATGTTTGATGCACTTGCCTCCAAGCACACGCCACTTCAGACATCCAGGATATGAACAGCAGCTTCTTCTGCTAAGCTTAGCCTTTCGCTTCACACTAGCCTTCTTCCCACGCTTTGCCATCGCTTTGCCAGTCTTGCGCTTCCGTCTCACTGTCCGGAATTGGCTCCATTCGTTCTCCACCAAGTCGATTCGCCGAGTCGGCTGCCAGACTTGAGCCGACGCGAGTGGCATCATAATTTCAGTCGAGACCAAGTCACCACTAAGCACGAACGCATTTGCTCCCTCCGCTGTCTGCGGGCCCCTTTGTGAGCCATCGGCGACGAAATACACACGCTTCCGAGTCCTTACCATCGCCCTGTTTCGTGACTACGGCATAGATGATGAATGGCCGAGCTCCGTGTCATTCAGACCATTCACGCTATTATTATCAGAGCTCGAAAAAAAAATAGTTCATCGCTACACTGAAAGCTATTCGCTTCTCTTCCATTTCCATCGCATAGTCCGCAGGGGGTATCCCTTCAACTTCAGGGTTTGTCCGCTTCAAGTTCTGAACTAAGCAACAAGAGCACAACTACGCACAAAGCGTCGGCCACGGACGGACCTGTGTTCTTGTTGGCGCATTTAGACAGCCAATTGTTGCGTACTCGAGACTCGACTCTCTTTCGTTCTCGCCTGTACCGAGCACCGAGCATCTTGTTGAGTGTGAGTCATTGCAGCGATCGCTGCTGGCCTCACGTTGTCGCGGGGGATTTGTAAACTTGAAGTTCCAGACCGTCCTCGTGCTTGGGCTCACTTACCAATCTGCGGTGTATTGTCACCATGGAGCACCTCCCACCTGATACTCTCAAGCTGTTGAGCAGCTTCTTGACTGGACATGACGCCTTCAGCCTCTCTCACACCAGCTCGTGGTGGTTCAAGTACGTGTCGGACGGCTTGTCCTGGCAGCGACGACTGCAGTCAACGCAGGCGTGGACCAAGAGGCAAATGGTGTCGCCGTCGCTGCTGTTCCAGGGTCGAAAGGCAGGGAACAACCTCCACTTGGATTCGTTCGCTTATCTCATGGACACGCAGCAGCTCGACAAGCCTCAACACTTTCGCTTGACCAGTCTCGGCTCGCAGAGCTTCAGCTTGGACGTGTGGTTCAGTCTCCTACCAGCTTCAGACGACGCGTGTTTTGGCGGGGTACTGTACGGGCTGCAGTCCGCCAAGCGAGACAGTCGTCCGTGGCCGCATTACCATCAGCCTATCATGGTCGTGAATGCCTCGGGAGACTTGCACTGCTCCGTGCTAGGCGCCAAGCCAGTGGTGGCGAGTAACCTCCAGCCACGTCGATGGTATCACCTCGCACTGACCTACGACAGCGACCGACAGCTTCAAGACGTGTACCTCAATGGAGAGAGCGTTCGATCGGACACTGGGATGTTGCATGAGGAGTGGAGCCACTTCACGCATGAGCAAGTGGGGACCGGTTGCGTCACTGGAGGCGATCTTGACTTCCCGTATCGAGGGCATTTAGGCTGGTACGGTTTCCACGGCATCATGGACGAGTTCCGTGGTTGGGAAGGAGTGTTGGCAGCGGAGGAAGTCGCAGAGCTTGCCTGTGGCGGAAGGGGGATAAGTAAGCGACTGCGAGGCTCGATGAAGTCGCACGTGGCATCGCTGATGTGTTCGGAGGACCGATGGGTAAATGTGCAGCTAGTCTCATGCACAAGACCAACAGAACAGGCTGAGGTCGAGCTGGAGAGGTCTGTGGGTACACAACTGCCCTAGGTGAGACCGTTCCGCGCTCGTGACCGCTCGCTCATTCCTCGATCCGCCACGCGTCTCCAAGATGGAAGTGATCGGTCGCGTTGACGGAATTTCTCCACAAGACTTGCCTGCGGACATCGTCGAGAGTCTCTGCAGTCTTTGACAGGCTTCGACGCGGTGAGTTTATCCCAGACGAACGCGTGGTGGAGGAGCTACCTGTCGAAAGATTCCTTCTGGCAGAAACGTCTTCAGGGATCGACGGCCCGTCAAGATCCTTGGAAAAAGAGGTACTTGCAGTCCAGGTCCATGCTGTTCAAGGCTCTCAAGGTGGACGACGAGAGCAAGAATGTGGACGCCTTCGTCTACTTGACGTACCGAGCTGAGCAGCGTCGGCGAGATCTGCATCGCCCATCGCACTTCCAGTTAACGCACATGGGGAGCGAGAGCTTCAGCTTCGATCTCTGGTTCAGTCTTCTGCCAGCTACAGAGGACGAGTACTTCGGTGGGATCATCTACGGCCTTCAGAGTTCGAGCCGTGAGAGTTGTCAATGGCCTCACTACCACCAGCAGTTCGTGATGGTCAGCTCGATTGGAGAGCTGTACTGCTCCGTGCTCACCGGTAAACACGCGGTGGCGAGTGACCTGCAGCCGAACCGGTGGTACCACGTCGCGCTGACTTACGATCATGACTACCAGCGACAAGAAGTGTATCTGGATGGAGCTAAAGTCTGGTCGGTATTGGAATCTCGACACCATGAATGGAGTCACTTGACCTCTGGACAAGTGGGAACTGGTTGCGTGACTTCGGACTCGCTCGACTGCCCCTACCAAAGTTATATAGGTTGGTACGGATTCAACGGTGTCCTTGATGCCTTCCGAGTCTGGAGAGAGGTTTTGTCGGAAGACGAGGTGAAGCTGCTGGCTACTGGCGGCGAATTGGACACCGAAAGACTGCGAGCTTCAGCGAAGCCGAGCTCACCAGGTATCGCACAGAGGAAGCTACAGCGCAACGTGGGGATGGTTAAGTGCACTCGACCAGCTGAAGGAATGACGATTCGATTCGCAAAGTGACAGTGATGAGAACTGCCGTTAAGGGAACAGAAACTGCTAACATCAACACACAACGACCTACTCGGATTTCGTGTTCATATTTGCGCCCTCGACACCACCTTCGGTCTCCTTCGTACAGACAGAACTTGCAATCTGCCATAGTTTCGTTGACGTGGCCCTGACGCGATCGTCGAGAGTCCGCTTCATCTCTGGCGACAAAATAAGCGCTTTCTGAAGAAAACGATTTCGAGCCTTCGTCAAGTGAGCCATGTCCCGAGACGATCGCAGGAAAGCATTGGATTTTGTCGCCACGGGAAGGGCAATGCCTTCCTCTTCGATTGCGACCACTCATCCTGGACGTGGGCACAAGATCCTTCTCTGAACTTCGGAGGCTTTCCTATGATCTGGTCCTGAAGCGTGATCTTCGTCCCAATCTCTACGTCGTCGCTTGGCAGGAATACAACTCGTAGCTGTAGAATCTCCTCCCGATGTGCCAGCTTCACCTCGTGCCTCCCCGTTGATCCATCCGAGTTCGAGTCGCAGCTCTCTCCAGCAGATTTGCATGTCATGATGGCATTACGATACTCATCGATTCACTCTCAGCAAATAGGACGGACACGTCTCGGTCGTTAGGTTCGACCCCGTCGTCTTCCCACGTTGCCTTCTGCATCCACGCTTGAAATTTGTAGTCGGCTTCCGATCTAAAGGGACTCCACTTGACTGGAAGCTTTAGTCACACGAAATCTTCTCGTCTCAAGACCTTCGTTCTTATATTATCGCGACTCGGCGTTTTAAGCGCAGGCTAAATAACTTGCTTCACGATCATATAGAGCCTGTTTACGAGATGACACAGTCAGGTTTCGAAGAAGACCTAAACTTCACCTGCTGCACGCTTCGGCCTTCAGCAGGGCGAGTGCACATTGTCAACTGCACGTTAACCCATGTCAAAAGAGGACGCACTAGACGCTCGGCAGCACCATGTACCTTCACGGAAGCTCGCAGTCTCTCCGTTGGAAGAATTCCGCCACGTGCAAGCTCCGAGACATCGTCCTGCGAAAGCGCTCCACTCCAGACGCGAAAATCATCGATGACACCATGAAAGCCGTACCAGCCCAGATACTTCGGGCGGGGGAAATTGAGCCCCCCAGCGGTGATACAGCCTGTCCCCACCTGCTCGTGTGATAGATAGCCCCACTCATGATGAAGTGCGCCAGTACTTGAGTGAACTTTCTCGCCATCGAGGTACACGTCTTGCCGCTGCTCTTCATTATCGTAGGTAAGAGCAAGATGATACCACCGATCCGATTCCAAGTTGCTCGCCACCACTGGCCTGGAGTCCAACACCGAGCAATAGAGATCGCCCGTAGAGCTCACAAGCACAAACTGCTGGTGATAATATGGCCACTGGCGGCTCTCTCGACTCGTGGATTGCAGACCGTAGATAATTCCACCAAAGTGCTGACCTTCTCCACCTGGCAGCAAACTGAACCACACATCAAAGCTAAAGCTCTCGCTTCCGAGAAAATTTAATCGGAACTGCGACCGTCGCCGCTGGCCGCCCCCTCTATAGGTGAGGTATGCATAGGAATCGACTTGGCGGTCGTCGTCACCCTGGAACCCCCGGAAAACCATCGAGCGCGACAGCATGTACTGCTCCTTCCAATTTCTCACTGCATCCACGTCGCTTGTTGCCACTTCAGGCAGACAACTTTCCCATGGAGTCCCGCTCGCCAGATACTGCATCCACCAGGAATTCGTGTGCGACAGATTAAACGCGTCGAAGCCGGTCAGGAAGATGCACAGCGTCTCGATCGTATCCGCCGGTAGCTGCTCCGGTCGAACGATTGCAATTCGCCTCCTGCTGCTGTACTTGATCATGTCCACTTGTTTCCCTTCCACTGGCCTGGAGCAACGAACTTCACACACATTCCACCTCGAGCCTCGTGGAGCACGTCCAGGCACCTTCAGCGTGCCTATCATCTCCGTCTCCACCCCATTCTGCCCTCGAGCCAACTCAACCATATCTCCCTCCGTCAAGACGTCTCCCCATACTCGGAACTCGTCGATAAGCCCGTGAAACCCGTACCAACCCAAGTATCCGGGCTTGGGGAAGTGAAGATCATTGGCCGTGATGCATCCAGTCCCGACCTGTTCGTGGTTCAAAAACTCCATCTCACGGTGCAACGCGCCCGTGTCCGAGCGGACTCTCGCTCCGTCCAAGTAGACGTCTTGGCGTTGACTGGTGTGGTCATAGATCAGAGCAAGATGGTACCACCTACGGACTTGCAGCTCGCTCTTCAGCACCGGGCGATGGTCGATCACGGAGCAGTACAAGTCCCTGGTTGCACTGACCAGCACGAATTGCTGGTGGAACTGGGGCCAATTGCGACTCTCCGCCTGCACAGACTGCAGACCATAGAGGACGCCACCGGTGTAAGCTCCGTCGGGGTCTTGCGGCAGCAGCGCGAACCAGAGGTCGAAGCTGAAGCTGCAGTATCTCAAACGTGATAGTTGAAGTGGTTTCCCCGTGTTACTCGATACTCTGAGAATTGATGCGTATGAATCAGACGCACTAGGAGATGGAGTATTAGATATCGCAAGACCTGTGAATCCCAATGACCGCGTACGCTGATACAGAGCCTTGTACGCGGCGGCGTGGAGCGCGTCGGGCAGCGCCGGCAGCCGCGACTGCCACAGCGGAGACGCGTCCAGCTGCTTGAGCCAGAAGGTGCTGCAGTGCGACAGCGAGAGCGCGTCCAGCCCCGTCAGGAAGCTGCAGACGCAGGTCACCGCCGGTGTCGATAGAGTCTCCATTAAGGTCAGAAAATGGCATACAATTTTCAAGTGTTGCGAGGAATGATGGTCAGTGGATTACGCTCCGCCTCTCATTGGTCGATCCGCAGCCAATGATCGCTCAGTGTTAAACCCGCCACCCAAGTCACACATCGCGATCGAACCGAGGAGAATGGCGTCGTCGTCGTCTGTGCTGCGCCTGTACCGCGAGATGCTGCGCAACGCGGCCAAGTTCGAGGTGCGTGTCGTGTAGCCCGGCGTCTCCGCTACGCGTTGATATGTCGTTCAGTACCTGAAGCGCGCGGAGTCAGGTCTAAAATGGGGTTTTACTTAGGTATCCGCTATTTGTTACTTACTGCTTTCTTATTACTTAGACCTACAACTTCCGCAGCTACGCGACGCGCCGCGTGAAGGAGGACTTCCGCAAGAACAAGACGCTGCAGGCTGGCAGCCCTGAGCAGGAGAAGGCGCTCGAGTTTGCGCGCGAGCAGGCGGCCGTGCTGTACCGCCAGGTGGCCGTCTCGAACCTCTACCCGCCGCACATCAAGAGCGTCATGGAGACGCTGCCCAAGTAGATGGAGAAGTCTCTACGTGTCGGTGTTTCAATAGAACACACATGCTGATTCCTTCGGTGTTGCAGATTGGAAGTATGGTGCTGTAGGAGCTTGATGACTTGTTGCGGGGATTTTACGTGTACACAGGTAACTTACAAGCAGGTTTTAAGCCAAATGGTACGCGGCAGATCCACGTCCACAGTTTGCAAGATACGTTGAAGGCGCCCACCTGCCAATGAATTGAGAATTTTGAAAGTTGTGCGTGGTGCTAGCGAAAGGCTCGAGTAATGGGTCTGTTCACGTGCAGGGTGCAATAAGTAGGCCTGTCATTTAGCGGTGGCTGTACAGGTGAATGATCAAAGAAGAAGTCGTGCTACAAGTCGGCACACATAAAGAAGGATAAATAAATCTTACGGTGGTTCAAATTGAGAAACCTGGCTGTCAAAACCACCAGCCTCTGCAGGTAGCACTTCGCACCTATCGTCAAACTATTCCGATGACCAGGCGCTTTGGAGGTGTTGGCTGGACTGGCGGCGCATCAATTCGTACTGCTGTCGTTGCTGCTGCTTCACCTTGCGCTCCGTCTCAATCGCCTCGGCGTCTTTCTTCCGCTTCACGCGCATAGCGACGCAGGACGCGATCCCCAGCACGAACAGCAGCGACCCAACGAACGCTGAAACAATGAGAGGAGGGCTGAAGGACACAGCGCTGGGCTGGCTGGGCACAATGCAGCGTGGTCCTGACCACGTAGTGCTTGAGCACTCGCAGCGCTGGTTCACGCACCGTCCGGTAAAGATAGCGGTCGATCTGCTGCTGGATGACGATCTCTTACGGCGACGGTGGCTCGTTTGAACGGTGCAGTCCTCGTCCGTCCGACAGAAGGCCCTCCCATGCACCTCAACGAGTTTGTTCTCCTCGTCTTCGTACTCGTCCAAGTGATCGAGGATCCATTGGCGCGTCGGGTGCGTCTTCGGGTCGCAGCCTACGCTCATGACCGAGTCGGGCGACAAGTCCTGGTACACGCGGACGTAGTCGATCTTCAAGTACATGGGGAACGCGTCGCAGATGCGGTTAGCTATGGGATCCAATCCATCCCCACGACACGGGTGCTTCGGGTTGGGCGGTTGGGCGCCCCACTTGCTGGACATGGCCACGTTGAAGATGAGGTACAAAGGCTCCTCGATCATGATCTTGCGGGGGTTCTTCACGTTCGCTCCTTGTGGAGGGTTCGTGACCGTCTCGGCTGGGATCTCGAACAACGGGTCTCCATCCAACGTCCAGCGCACGTAGCCATTGGGGCCGGGGACCCACTCCACCTGGTACCGGACGAAGTCCGTGTAAACCCCCATGTGCACTGGCCAGTTCGCAGACAGCGCGTCCATTTGGAAGGCGAAGGTCGATTCATCAGCGGGTAGCACGGGCGCGTCGTCGAGGGGTTTGCAGCCGGGGTCCGGATTGCCGGCGCTGCAGATGAACTCGCCCATGTACGAGTTCATGGCGGAGAAGCAGGTGCCGTTCGAGTTGATCCCCCAGCGATCGTCGCCGTCTTCCCCCATGAAGTCGAGGTCCGAGTTGATATCCAGAGATCCTGGACAAGTGTCGACGGAGCAGACGTTGTCTTCGATCCCAGCTGTCAGCGCGGCTTCCACCGTGGCGTATCGTTGGATGAGGCTGGCGTTCTGCTCGCAGAAGTTGTTGGAAGCGTAGCGCATCTTCTGATACCACGACGGATGGCCGCGAGCTCCGACGTAGACGCTCTCGGGGATTCCTGGGATGTTGGCACCGGGCGTTTTGCACGAGCTCGAGTAGATGCACAGCTTGTTCTCGCCCTCTGGCGTTACGACGCGGAAGTCCGGCGGCATTCCAGGCCCCACTTGGATGGACGACGAGATGGTCGTACCTCCTCCTTCGACGATGTCGATCTCGGGCGCGCCACGACCTTGATACGGGTTCATTCCCGAGCCTGGGTCCGCATCACACGCGCTAATGCGTTGGTTACTGGGTGTCAATTCGTCCGGATCACAAGCGTCGTAGGAGAATGGCCACATTCGATTCGTGGAGCCGCTGAAAATTGCCCGGCCAAGGTTTCCTGATAAAAGTAGCTGAAATGTTAGTTTCCACGTGAAAGGTTGGATAATAAAGCAGCGAGTTTTTTTGTTTTACCTAAGAGCCAGATTCCAGGCCAAGTCGGGTAATAACGCAGCGACTGGGCGCGCGCACTTGAGTCCAAGAGCAGGTCGGGGTTGCCTGAGGACTCGGACAGCGCGCCAGGTAGCTGGGCTCGAACCTCGATCATACCGCCTTGCATGCAGAACTTGTTCCAGGACTGCACCATCCCCCCTCGATAAAACTGACAATGAGCAGCAGCAACAGCAACAAAAGCGTCAACAATATGCAGATCAACAACTTTGAACTCTACACACACTTACAAACGTGACGTTCTCGAAGCCCGGCGTCTGTAGAAAGCTGTTCCACACTTGCAGCTGAGTGACCGAGTCCTCGAGTTCAATCTGGAAGCTGCAGACGCCACTGGCCTCGTCACACGCCGTGGTGGTTTTATTGTGCGCGTAGACTTCCATCGCCTCGTTCACGCCGTCCGGTTTCTCGATCGACGTCCACATGTGATCGTCTCCGGGTCGGAAGGACCGTCCGGGGAAGTTGAACTCGTCGCTCATCACGAGGTCCCACGTCTCTCCATGCGAGCTCTCCCATGTGTAGGAGTCCAACGGGGTCTCAGGATCGACCCACATCTTCAATCCCGACTGCGTCACTAAGCGGTTATCATTCCTTCGCCTTGGTCGCGATGCAGAAGCCACAGCAAGCCATACCACGACGAAAACCGCCGAAATCCGAGCGTGTAGCATCATGGCTGCGTGAAAAGTGAATTGCATCAAGCGATAGCAAGACCGTTAGTTAGTATGATCGATCTTTTCCCCGCCATTGCCATAGAACTCGACGGATAACTGGGACGAGCAACATCCAAAATTTGAGAAAATATTTTTTTTCTTGGTAGACCACTTCAACTCGTAATTAACGTTTGGATACTTTTTCTGCAAATCATTTTTTTTCTACTTCTAGCTGATTTCCTGTCAAGATGAAGCCCGAGTTGATGCCAAGTGACGTATTGGAGACCGTGCTCGCGTTCCTGACAGGTTTCGACGCGTTCACGCTCTCGCATACAAGCCCCGAGTGGCTTTCGTGCCTCTCGGACCCCACGTTCTGGCAGGAGCGTCTTCGCGGACGCAGGCGGACGCTCAAGGGCCGCCATGGATGAAAGATTTGAAGAGCTCAGCTAACCGACTCAGGTTTCGGATGAAGGGCATCGTCCAAAGAGACGTGGGGCAGCACTGGATATGCTGGAACGATCCGTGTATTTCCGAGGAATGGAGTCCCAAGACTTCATCTACCGACGCCAACGAGGACCCTACGCGTACTTGGAGCACAATGTGTCCACCGAGTCGAGACAACAGCGACCCATGGCGTATCTGGCTGGGAACGCCAGTCTCAGCTTCGACGTGTGGTTCTGCTTGCTGCCGGACACTAGAGCGACGGGGTCTAGTACAGCTACAAGACACTATGGACGCTGTGCTGGTGGGGTCATCTACGGACTGGACTGTGACGACATGGGGGACGATCGGTGGCAGCCAGTCGTGGTCGACTCCACGTGTAATCTCTACTGCTCGCTGCTAGAAGGGAGGACGATGGTAGCTTCCAAGCTGGAGACTAACCGCTGGCATCATCTCGCTCTGACCTACGACCGAGAGAAACAAGTTCAACAAGTTTACGTCGACGGAGTGAAAGTGCACTCTGCTACGGGAGAAAGACGCCGCGAGTGGACTCGCATGGCGTACCAGCAGATTGGCACTGGCCACGTCGTGGCTGGAGAGGGAGACTTCCCCTATCCTGGTTATTCAGGAGCGTACGACTTTCGAGGTCTGGTCGACGAGTTTCGAGTGTGGCGAGGCGTGCTTTCGGTGAAGGATGTGCAGGAGATGGCTCGTGGTGGGACGCTACCGCATCGAGATGCGTGGGCGTCGATGAAGTTGCCAGGTCGCAGGACGATTGGACTTGGATTGGAGTGGGTGCGATGCACTCGACCGGCAGAGGGGGGCGTTGTGGCGATAAGTAAATAAAAATCTGCGAAGGAAACTCGTGGTGAGTAAGCTTCGGGTCATTAGACACGTTTGCTTCTACGTTTATGACGATTCCGCGGCCACTATTCGTTAATATTGATTGCTCGATCGATAGCTTGCCCTTGACTGTCCTAAGCTGAGGAACTACTACAGTTTTTACTACTTCTTGAAGTATTTGCTTTGAAGCGTTCAAGTGTTTCCTCCCCCAAGTGTATGCTGCAACGGCGACAGTATTTTATGTCTGTAAACTCGATTATGGTGTTTATCTCCTAAGCGATAGGGATCCATGTGCTCACGACGAAAACGTTGCAGCCGTCATCAGCCAATTTGAATTCGTCAGCGAAAAATACGCAGTTCGACAAGAGGATCGGTTAAAATTATCCGGATAAGGATAACGAGCATGCACAAGCTGGATTAGGACAACAATGAGAATGCACAAGCTCAGGAAGTTCATCAAAGATGTCTGGTAATGGATAATTGCAAATTGTTAGGGATGGAGAAAGCATAAACTAGAGACAGAAAGTAACAATCTTCGATGGTTGAGGATACCGTAGCAGTACATGCACCAGAAGATTTCATTCCACTCCACAACTTTCTCCCTCCCTGACACCCACTTTTCATGAACGAGCTCTCGTAGAGAATAGTCCCGCAATGCGGCTTCGTTTTTCCTTTTTCGTTGCTGTCATGACTCTTCTTGCGACTGATAGCGCCCTACCAGCAACCGCATCTGAGGTAACTTCTCCAAGACTCTCCCTCGGGCTCGACTCCAAGATTGGTACCGCCAGAAACCTTCGCACAGAAGAACAAGACGCCAGCGACGACGTGGAAGGCGAGGAGAGAGGTGTCACCGATATCGCCAAGAAATTGAAGCAGTCGGTCGGTCAAAAACTTTCAGCCCGGCGTGAAAAGCTTGCAGCTCAGCAGGAGCAAAAGCAAATCACGCTGGTGCAACGAATGTTGTTGACGGATGTTGTTGACGGACGGCACCACTCTGAAGGAATTGTACCAGAAGAAGATCACCCCTGACTTGCTCTACAAGGCCCTCGACCTCGAGACAATGGCGCGGAAAGCCTACAACAGTGGAAGGGCTGGATTGGTGAAGAGCGACCCCTCGTACACAATGTGGCTGGACTACAAGGCGCTCTGGAAGTATATGCAGAGGAAGGCAATCGAGCCTGTAGTGTAGATTCGAAGCGCAATACCAAGTGCAGCGGATTGTGGGACGGCGACTTCCCGTACGCTAGTTATTCGTGACAGTTTAAGGCCCGATCGACAAATTCAACACGAACCCAATAAGGTCTGGAAGATGGTTCGTGCTACGCTGAAGTTTTATTCCATTGCATACTAGTAATTACTCGATTAGATCATCTGCATGTACAAAGTTCGACGTACCTGCCGATATTCCTCCATCGGTCGCTTGATCCCTTTCGAATATCCCTACAGAGCAATGGAACAATCTAATGATATTGTGATAAAAGGCCATTTCAGAATCTTGAGATGATATTCCAAGTTTCGCTCCAAAGGAGACATTTCACTGCAGCTCACACACGTGGATACTTGCATGAGTATTACGCGGGTAACACAGAGACGACTGTAGCGTAATCTACTCACTCAATGAGTCTACTGCTAAGAAAAGGGGGGATCGAGTGCACGCAACATCGCCGCGGCAAGGTGAAGAGTCTCCAGATTCCTCGGCCAACAGCTACATGTACGGAAGCAACTTGCTTCATGATGATGATAACCCACCAAAAGACGACAATATTTAGATACTGTATGTAATGTACATCAACCTCACCGTTGACGTGCGCTTGAGAGGCGCTGGCATGAACAGACGAAATTTCGCTTCCACAACGTTTGCGCAAAGGTCTGGATAATTGCAAATTGCTCAGGATGTAAAGACCAGAGGTCGCAAACGGTATGCACCGGCTTACCCGGACCGCCCGGCAGATGGCACCGGGTACCCGAATCCGCCCATGTGGACCTTGTCTGAAGTTCGGGTACCCGGACCCGTCCGTAGATCCGAATCCGTACGGATACCCGAAAAATCGGTCCGCCCGAAGTTGTGGGTAGGCATGTCCATCAAGGATATGATGCGAAATGTTATTTTGCAGTATAATACATTCGCGTTAAGCTTCTAAGCTCAGATCTACCTTAATCTAGCCTTCCTCCTTTAGGTGACCGCGGAGTTATTGTTGATCTAACTGTACGGTCATATGTCCTACACCCTACGGCACTGCGTGCATGTATGAAAACAGCCCAACATCACAGGTAATAGCGGCCAGAGCGCTGTTCGGTAGACGACAAAGGTAAGATAACGATAAACTTGTGATTGTCTTCGTTTCGATCTGCACGTGCTTCGCTCTTTGGCTCTGGCCAATACCTGCATAATCTGGATGGGAATTCTTGCACGGTTCGGCCCGACTTCGGATACCCGAACCGATCCGAGGCTGCTTCAAAACTAAATCGGGTACCCGTACCCGTCCGAAACTCAAACGGACGGGTATGGACGGACGGGTACCCGAAATTCGGGTACCCGTTGCGAGCTTCTCTTTACTAAAGACCGTAAGCTCAGAGAAAGAAAGTAACAATCTCCAATTGTTCAGGATGACATACAGTTCATGTTCTTGGTAGTGCAGCTAGTGGTTCTACCGCCACCTTCGCTTCCATTCCATTCCACAGCCTGCGTCGTAGCTGACAACCATTTTTACCAAGAACAAACTATCCAGCTCCGCAATGCGAATTTCTGCCATCCTTCTCGCTGGCATGACGGTTCTTCTGGCGACCACGTCTGCGCTTCCAGCACCAGCATCGGAGGTAGTCTCTCCAAGCCTCGCCCGCGGTCTGAAGTCCAAGTTCGGCATTGCGAGATCCCTTCGAGGTGAAGAACAAGACGCAAGCGACGACCGGGAAGACGAGGAGAGGGGGGTCGCGGATATCGCGCACAAGCTGAAGCTGTCGACTGTGGGCCAAAAGATTGCAACCTGGGACGACCAGCAGAAAATTAAGCTGGCAGTGCAGATGATCGCCAAGGAGGGCACCACGTTGGAGCACTTGTACCAGAAGAAAATCACCCCTGATCAGCTCTACAAGGCCCTCGGACTCGAGAAGCTAATGAAGCATGCCTACGACACTGGGCCCTACCTGTACAAGGCAATGCAGAGGACCCCACAATATAAGCTGTGGCAGAAGTACAATGACCTCTGGTTGTCGATGAAGAGCAGGGCGAGGGAACGAGTCATGCTGTTTTGACCCGACACGCCACACAGTATCATTCCAAGTGCAGCAGATGCCGCAGTGGAAATGGTACAGCTCAATACATACTACATGCTTTGTCTGATGCTAGTACATGCACGTCAGTTCAAGTCCTGTACCCTACGCAGTCTCTTCATCTAATATTTTGCTTCTCTCTATGTCCTCCACTCCTGACTCAGTTGTGCGTACGGATGTCCTTTGTTCGTAGCCTGTTGGTGGCTGGAGCAGAGTCCATTTTTCTGAGCTAGCCTCACGCACATCGGGTGAGCGCAGATACTCCCTCCACCATGCAGAAAGCACACGCCTCCAGACAAGGCCTTCTTCTGACAACTATGTGCCGTGCACCGTCCTGCAGCTTTGGGAGGGTTTCGAGCTCCATCACGCCCGCCATTTCGGTCCGAAGATGCAGCCATGTGAGCTTCAACTCGAGAGGGGTCCGATACTGCGAACGATACACACACTGGGCGCGAAAAGTAGACGGTGGTCTCGTTGGTGTACCGCGGGGTCGCGCTAGTGCTCGTCAGGACGGTGGTTGTCTGCGCCGGTGCCAAGGCCTTCGCCAACAATCTCGTCGCAGCCTCCAGCCTGTCCACCATACAAGGCTGCACCACCTCGGCTCTCATTGTCTGCGGTTGACCCGCCGTAGCACGCTTCGCCACCTGCAGCGTAGTATCCGCACGCTCTACGGTTGGAGGCATCTGTACCTTTACAACGGTCTCCACTCGGTCGGGCATAATGGGGCTCGGCACCTCCGAAGAACTTTCCACTTGGGCTACCGTAGTGGGCTGCAACAGCCCCACAGTGTTTATCTGTTCTGGTATTGTGGGCTGTACAGATTCCGCTCCTACTTCTGATACTAATGTCTACTTATACCCTCTCAATACCGATTGATGTATCCATGTATGTTACAGATTCCGCTCCTACTTCTGATACTAATGTCTACTTATACCCTCTCAATACCGATTGATGTATCCATGTATGCCAGAAAGAATGGATCGTGGGGGGCTCATGTTGAAGCTACACCTTACGAAAGCCTGCGCGCTCAACCGCCACCACCGTACGCTAAACAAGCTCCCCGTAGACGGCAATACTACTGCAACTCCGTGCTTACAGCTTCTTTGTGTTTAAGCGCATCGGATGTCGTGTAAGCCCCTCCTACAGCGTTGGCTATGCCGCCCTTGCTACGAGCCTCACAGAAATCACTCACACGACTTAAGATGCTTAAATCCAGCCCCAAAACTTGGCCTCAAAGTTTGGAGATCAGGCTCGCGCAGCGTACGCCCCTCATATACCTCATATGCCGCGTGATCCGCAGTAGGGGCAGAAAGAGGATAATCTTTGAGCAAGGCAAACGTCGTACATCACAGCCGGCAAAACTGGGTGACTTCACCTAC
>JAIKVE010000319.1:0-22961 GCA_024679115.1 Phytophthora pistaciae | reverse complement strand
GGGCGAGGAGCTGCGTGCGCCGCCGCTCGGCGATGAGGTCCCGTCGCTCGTCTTGCCGCAGCAGAGTGTGGACGTCTTCCACCACGGGGGCAGCTGCCGTCTCTTTGCGGCGCTCACGGGCGTCGTAGTCCACGGAGAAGCGCCACGGTCGATTCATGGGGACGTCGGGGTGTCCGGCGGTCGGGTTCAAGTTGCTGCCGCTGGAGGGGTCCAGTCCGCCCTGCATCAACACGCCCAGACACTCGCCGCTGAGAGACCAGATCTTCACGCGGCGGTCGAAGGACGACGTCACAAGACTCGTGGGCTCCCCGATCATCTGCACCGAGTACACGACGTCGCCGTGCGCCTTCCAGCGGCGTACGAGTGATACTGGAGGTAGTCGCCGCATCTCGCCGTCTTCGCACCGGGTCTCCTCGTCGTCTTCGGCGTCGGCGGCGACGAGTGGCATGCCCGCCGAGAAGAAGAAGGACGACAGCGGGTCGCGGTGGGCGTAGGCTGCCCACTCCGGCGTGTTGCGAGCCTTGCGCACCATACTGGCGGCGTCCACGCGCAGGTTCCGCTGCGCATTGGCGCACTCGACGGGTTTGGCCAACGGCTTGAGATCGAAGTTGTTCGCCAGACGCATGAGCAGTGGCAAGACGTTCCAGACGCTCAGGAAGCCCTTGTCATCGCCTGTGATTATCAGGAAGGACGTGAAGTCCAACGGATCAGCGTCGCGATCGTCTCCACCATTCGAGTAAGCGTGTGCACTGGGTGACGACGAACTGCGCCGGGTTGAGTGCGTGGCAATGCAATTGACCGAGGCCGTTCCCAAGAGATTGTGCTGGTTCCGGAAGCGAAATACGCACTTGCCTTTGTATCGGGCGGACGGACGCATTGCCCAAAAGCAGAGATTGCCGGTGCTGTCGCTAGACAGGAGCAGCGGGAAAGGGTCCAGGAAATGAAGGCACAACAGCCCGCTCACGTGGCCGATGCACGTAGCATCGAGACGCCCGAACTCGTAGTCCCAAACTTGCAGAGAGCAATCGGAGGACCCCGATGCCAGTAGAGACAGGTGATACGAGAAGCTGAGCGCTGTGATGTCCGTCGAGTGCCCGCCGATCAACCTGCGAAGCAGCACGCCGCGCTCCGAGTCTTTTTCGTCGTGAATGTTGATGGAGCAATCCCACGAGACGCTGATAACCGCCATGTGCTCGGCGCAGTAACACAGCTTGGTTACTTCAGCATTGTGCGCGCGATTGCCTAGCTCCGGGTATGCGAACGACTTCATGTGGGACCCGTTGAGGTAGTCGAAGACCTGAATGTTGCCACCTGCTCAGGCGGATCGCATGTAATGAGAACAAAATGTGAAAGGAAAACGTTCTGTACCGAAGCAACGCACCGTGGTCTCCAATGATGAACTTCCGCTCTCGAAAGTCGAGGCACAGCGTTGTCAAGTCCGTGGAGCTCAAATTCCTGACTTGGCAATCGGATATGACGAGCATAGCGGACGAGTAAGTGAGGGAGAGATCTACGGCAGCTATGGCCAACTCAGCTTGCTTACCTGTACACTCGAATCAGCTTCCCGACGCGAGCATCCCAGATTTTGACATCCCTTCCGGCGGCTGTGATGAAAGAAAGAGATGTCGGATTATACAGCGCGATGAAAACGGGGTGGTCGTCGGTAAGCTCGGGATTCTCCAGCTTCTCGTAGTCGAACTTGACTAACTAAAAGAGTGCAGTTTGGCATAGATACAAAAAGTTAGCCGATGGGCTTAACACGAAGTGCTTAAGCAAGTCCTTGCCTTTTTGCCAGCTGCAACGATCCGCTTCTCGGAAGTAATTGACACAATGTTCTTGACATCTCCCATGTTCTCGGCAGTGAAAGTTTGCATGCACGCAAAATTGCGGATATCCCAGACTTTAAACACCCCGTCGACGTCTGCTGTGATAATTTGCGGTGTGTCTGGGATGATTTCTACGCCGCACAGACTGTTGTTGTGCCCGTGCAATCGCAGAATGAGCTGGTCCACGTAGGGATTCCACACGAGAGCATCAAAATCAAAACCTGCGGACACCAAAAAGCGATACTCCGGCGAGTATGCAAGTGACCGCACACCTTTTGCATGTCCGTCGAGTTGCTGCTTGTGCTTCCCAGTGTGTACGTCCCATAGTCGAATCGTTCGGTCCATGCTGGCGGAAGCTAAAGACTCAAGTGTAGGCAACTGGGAAATAACAGTACACTTAGATATAGAGTATCAGCGAGTAGGACCTAATAGCAAAGTTGAACTGACCGTGAGAAGATCAAGAACAATATCGTCGTGAGAGCGAGTGAGCACTCGCCCGTGCACCTCGCCACCCATGTGATGTTTTTCTTCCATGCGTTCAGCATCCCACGCGTAGACAATGCCACTCACCCCTGCTGAAAAGAGCGCCGAGGACTCCGGATACCATTTGAGGCAGTTCTGCGAAGTTGGAGTATGGCAACTTTTCGTAAGTCTCAACGTCGTGTCATCATAGAACCGGAACTGCAGGTCCGAAGATGCCACGATGTATTGGTTGTACTAATGGTGATAGCGCAAGTTGTGCAGTTAGTAAAGTGTCACCAAGACAGCAAGAGTGTAACAACTCCCACAACAGCACTCACCTTGGGCAAATGTTCGGCGCACTGCACGAATCCTTCGGGGGACTTTATAGTGCGGATGAGCTCGCAGTTGACGTTGTAGATCTTGAAATACGGACTGCAGCTTTCCACCAGAGCCACGAGATCGTTCGACGGGAAATAGTAGATGTGGTCGATGAACGTGCTGTGCTTGGAAGCGTCTTCCCACTGCACGTGGTGATATTGCTGAATGGAATTTGGCTGGTGGCTCTTGACAGTGAGCCCCGTGTCCACAATGAACGAGGTGAACTCTTCCCACTCCATCGAACCGTCGCCATTGATGTCGATCTGAGCAAAGAGCTCGCAGAGGTTGGCTACGAGTTGAGACTCGGATAGATCGTGCAGCCGCGAGTTCTCGTCTGTGTGGGCGCTGCTCTGCACGAAGCGCATCATGACGTAGACGAACTCGGCGATGGACAGACCCTTCTCCTTCCGCAGGAACTCGTTGCGCAGCGTGCTCACCTGTCAGCAGTGGTCGAGTCAGTTTGTATGGGTTGAAAACACAATAGCAAGTAGCAGACCCCACCTTCTCCATGTCCATCATCATCATAATGTCCATGGTGAAGCCCTTCTCGGGGTCATGCTCGTATGGCCGACCGCTGGCTCTCTGCCTGGAGCTTTGGGGACACGATGGCTACGTCAGTTAGAGATACCAATTACAGTACATACGCATACCCGAAGATCAAGAGCAGGCCGTGGTCGTACAATTGGTTGGCCACTTCTGTCAGGAAGGCAGGCGAGATCCGCTTGTCGCCATTGCGCGCTTCCTCATCGCTCATGCTGCAGATTGGAGAGGCGCTTCAACGTCGACATTAGGATCTCATTTCTACCAATGGGCGCCCTCCATAACCCTTGGGCCGGTCGCCCGGGATTTTAGCAAACGGCACACACAGTCTCAACATCCGTGACCTCGTCGTTGACGTTCCTGAATTCATGCTTTTTAGTTGCGATCGGCTTGATGGAAGTGCGAGACATCGTGCTGTTGTTTCTACATTCCGGATCCTCCAAAGCGATTGAGCTGTTTTGGCCAGCAAACGCTCGAATGAGGGAAATCGTCGAGTTTGGTCCGCAAGTATGATCCTGGGTGAACTCGATTCATTACGCACAGAATGCCATTCTTGCCTCGCTATTGGTGATACCATCAATGCAGTCTTGCGAATATTCGAACATTTGCCTCCTGCATAATTTCCTGAACCCACTGCGTGAGATGCCGCAACAAACATGAAAGCATTGTTTTCCTTAGCACTGTGTAATGAGATACTATGCAAAGTATTACATGTACAACCAACGTGCTTACCATTTCTACAAAGTAGCAGTCAACCCCGTGTCAAAGCTGTTCCCTGGTTAAATCGGACTGGCGCCCTCGTAGTGCTGAGTGTATGATCACCTTCCTATAGATAGGAAAAGTGTGTGCCTCGTTTAGTATATTTTCAGGCATCGCTAGCTAGGTTTGCACTATAGTCGGGCAACTCGTCCAAGCAGTCTGGTGCAGGAATGGGTGAGGCACTCGAAGCTGCAGAGCGAGTCCGAGTCGTCGTCCGGGTTCGACCTCCCAACGATCGCGAGCTCCAGCAAAATTCATGTCACCATGTACGTCTGCGTTGGTTAATTGAGAGGTTAGTATAGCCCTCTGACATGTCGATCGGCAGACTTTGACTGTAGACGACGACGGTGGGCAAGTGATCGTTTGCAAGAGGAAATCCGATAATGAAGTAGATCGCGAGCTTCGGTACGCGTACGACCGCGTGTTCAACGAGAAAGCCGACCAGGGCGATGTGTTCAACTACCTGCGCGACGGCGTTCAGCAAGTAGCTCAAGGATTCAACTGCACGATTTTTGCCTACGGGCAGACAGGAACCGGAAAAACGCACACAATGTTGTAAGTGAGCGGTGGATCCGAGCCAAATTGATTCTTAAGGCAAGCGGAAAACTTATCGTTTATTTGTTCGGTTTGCTGCTTTACAAAGGGGGAACGACCTTGAGCACCATCTCGATCCAGCAACCTTAGACCCCGAGACCCCCGAGTGCTCTCCTAACTGGGGAGTAATTCCCCGTGCGATTGAGAGTTTGTTTGAAGAGCTTCGTTCGATTAGTCGCCACGGCTCAGCTGGTGTCGTCCACTGCTCGTACATGCAGATCTACAACAACGACGTCTACGACTTGCTCCAGGATAATAAACAGCGCATGAAAGACCCTTTGGCTGTACGGGAAATGATAAAGGGCAATGGGAAGCAGATTTACGTGAGCGGACTGTCCGAGTTCCGTGTCACGAATCTTCAAGAAACGCTGCAGCTACTGAAGTCTGGCAACCGAAACCGGACAATCCGCGCGACAGCGTACAACGAGAAAAGTAGTCGAAGCCACGCGCTCTTGCAGCTCTCGATCGAAGTTGAGTCTCGTGGTCTGGAGAGCGCAACGACGATTATCCGACGTGCAAAGCTCAATCTCGTGGATTTGGCTGGCTCCGAGAAATGGGACACGGACGTTGTCATGGGTAGCGACCGCAGCAAGGAGTTAACCAGCATCAACCAGAGTTTGTCGGCTCTGGGCAATGTCATATCAGCGCTCGTCAACCCTAAGCGGACGCACATCCCCTACCGTGACTCGAAGCTCACTCGGTTGCTCCAGGACAGTCTCGGAGGCAATACCCGCACGGTTGTGATCGCAACAATCTCTCCATCCGAATCTGCTATTGACGAGACGATCTCCACCCTCCAATTCGCTGACCGCGCCAAGTGCGTGACGGTCCGAGTAAAAGTGAACGAGTTGGTGGACGACGCAATTTTGCTCGCACAAGCACAACGCGAAATCTCGCGGCTGAAGCTGTTGCTGAAGCAAAGCGGTTCGCATCAGCAGGTAGCTGCGCTCGAAGAGCAGGTGGCACGACTGACGAAAGAGAAGGCAGCTCTTGTCACTGAAAACCAAAAGCTTCGTCACACTGTCTCGAGTCTTCGCAAGGCGTCAGCAGCGCATACAACTAATACCGCCGAGGGGAAGGAAGCTCCATCGACTACTAAACGTACGAAGCTGAGTATTGTAGCACAGCATCCCAGTCCACCAGCTCGGCGTAACAATGACCATATCGATGATCGACCCCACTCATCCACGTCGTCGCTGCAGGTGAACCAACTGCGCCTCGAACTGAAAGCGTTCGGGGCTGAAACACGAACGAAACCCGAGATTTTCACAGCGTTTGCGGACCACGGTGATGAAGAGAACGGGCGTTTCGAACGAGCAGCCAAGGCCCAAGAACTGATTTTACAGGAGATTCAAACTGAACGACGTGAGCTGGAACGGCAGCTTGAGCTCCTGTCATCTGCGGGTGACAACCAAGATCGAGATCACGAGGTCAACAAGACTGGGGAGCAGTTTGGTCGACGAGAATCAGACCCCTGCCCAATCTGTGGGAATGACATCGACGACCACAGTGATTCCGAGCTTGATCATTGCATCGAGGAGGAGATGAACATGGTCAAGCAGCAGCGTGCTGCTGCGCTAAAGCCAGAGCCGCTGCTTGATAGAACGTCATCGGAGAAGAAAATCGTTCAGCAACGCCCTAAGACAGACAATGCGACCTCGGCTCAAAGTAGTGGGCCTGGAGTCAAAGAAACTCCTCGTTCAGTTGCGTCCGACCCGCGACTTCGTCGAGTCTCCACATCAGCACACGGCAAACCCAGCCCATATCTCACGAATGTCATTCGAAAGCCCTCGACTCCTCCACAAACGAGAGTTGCTGCAAAGCCAGACACTGGAGACAAAGGGAACGAGGAAAGGCTGAAAGAAGCCTTCTCCTCCGACACAGCTTCAACCCCTGACGACGTTGACAGCAACCAAGTAGACAGTCAAGCGCCATCACTACCACCACAGCAGGCACCGATCCCAATTCTACGCCAAGGACACAAAGGCCTGAAGGCATTGAAGAAATTCCGTGCGTCATCTCCATACAGCACCGCTGTACCTCGAAAAGAGAAGCGAACGATATCACCAAAGGCAAAGCATGAGGTGTCAGCAGTTCCAAGCAAACCCGATGCCAAGAATGGGGAAGCCACCCGTCCAACGAACGTCATTGCCAATTCGGTGCGGGATATCGGGCTGGAGCTGAGCGTGTACAAGTTCCGGTACGATTGCTGGTACAACTGCACCATCGTGGGGTTTGACCGAAAACGGCGAATGCACTGCTGCCAATATGACTGCGGCGACAAGCAGTGGCAAGATCTCTCGGGACACAAGGTCAAGGTTATCGGAAGGGCTGACGACTCGGGCTGACCGCGTCGTTGAACATACATACCTAAGACTTCCATAGAGATGAAGAGTGCACGAATGTTGAGCATAATCATACGGATGGGTCATATATTTACTTGCCATACTTATGACGGTGACAAGCCGAGCGGAGCCCCGCAAGCGGGGCTCTTTACACCGTGGTTGGCCAAGCGAGTGGGTATGCCCGCCTCGCTCCGCTCGGCGGGGTGTTTTTTTTGTAGCCGAGCAAAAAATGAAAGCTTCGCTCGGCGGGGAGGTTTTAATAGTTACGAAAAGTGTATATAAAAATTAAAACAAAAAACATTTTCCCCTACACTACGATCTCTCTGTAAACTATATTCTTAGTGTAGACGCCATCATCCGTGAGGGCCGGATCATTAGCCAAGATTGTAATATTTTGTCGGGACGTGACACGCGATATCGCCACGTAGAATTGGCCATGAGAGTATACAGGTTCCGGGAGATATAGTCCCAGTTTGTGAATGGATTGTCCCTGGGACTTGTTAATCGTCATAGCGAACGCCACTTGTACTGGAAACTGTTTTCGCCGAAGCTCGAAGGGAAAACCGGAATTTTTGCTGATAAGAGTGACTCGGGGTATGATTACCCGTTTACCGGCGTTCGAGCCCCCCATAATCACCGCTTCCATGCAATTTTTGCGGAGTTTTACAACTCGCAGTCGTGTTCCGTTGCATAGCCCCTCCTTCGTGTTAATGTTACGAATGAGCATGACCGGGGTTCCCACCTTCAACTTCAGTTTGTGTGGAGGCATTCCACTTAGAGAAATTGTGTTCAAGAACTCAGGTGGATACAAATCGCCGTGTTCCTGCCGTTGGAGCTCGTCATCGCCATCCAGACTGTCGACAGACTTGTACTCGACAGCATCCCCGAAGAGTTTGTCTAGAATCATGTCGTTTATCGTCAGCACGTCTGCGTTCTTCGGGGTGAGAATAATTCTGTCTGCAAAGTAGCGGTCGGGTTGATTACCGCCATTGAAGTCGGCGTACACGTCATCGATCAGTAGCAAGAGCTTTTGAGGAGTAAGGTCTTGCGGTGGACCTCTACCATCGCTCTGCAATGAGGACACATCCAGAAGCATGTCGTCCGGGATCTGAACAAAGTCGGGGCCTAGCTCTGCGGCCACGTGGTGTCTGCCATCTCCAATACGAAGCAGGTAGTCAGCAAAAGCTTGTGCTTCTTGAGCAGCGACTGGGTCTAGAGCTGTTCGAACTCGCATGTTGATGGTAAGGCGCTTGCATTGGAAATGACGCCAGAGATCGGACCGTTTAACAGAGGCAGAGATGACTTCGGCGGGGCCAGCGCGAGGGATGACGGGGAGTGTTTGTCTGAAATCCCCTGATAGAAGCATGGTAATCCCTCCAAACGGTAAGTCGTTCTTCAGTAAGTCCCGTAAGGTTCTAGCGACCGCCTCGTACTGGTATCGATGTGTCATCGGAGCTTCATCCCACACGATTAAGCTGGTTTTTCGTAGTAGTTCCGCTTCTGAGGACCATACCCCAAAGTTGCACGTAGATGTCTCGTCAGGATCCAGAGGTAGACAGAAAGTTGAATGGGCAGTTCTCCCTCCAGTGAGGAGTTGAGCAGCGATTCCACTTCCAGCCACGGCAAGCGCGATGCATCCGGCATGTCGAACGGCGCCCAAAATTTTCTCCAAAAGAAACGACTTCCCCGTACCACCCGGGCCATCGAAGAAAAACATTTTGCCCGAACGATGAGGTTTCGATGCAGTTACCCCATCGGGAAGAACAGCCGCTATCACCTCGTCAAACACTAATCGCTGATCGGGATTTAGGTCATCCACAGTCCGTGCGCATTGTTCCAATTGACTTTGGTCATACGATGTTTCGCTGTCGAGAAGGCGGTTGCGATTTCGAGCACTGATATCCGCAGGGGCTCCACGTCGCGAAAGTGCTCGAATTGCGGGAGCGAATCATGATACATAGAGATGTCTTGTCCGTTAGATATCAGGTGGCTGTTGACATCGTGCAAGGTCAAGTACACCGCGCGCCTGTACACCGCACTGTCGTGGTCGATAACGGCGGTGTCATGGATTACGTCATACTCTCTGAGTGCGTCGCGTGCACGGCGATTATGGGCTTCAACTTCTGTGCGCAAGTGGTCTTCGCTTAAGGCAGCAATGTGAGTAGCCCATAACTCCCCCGGGTCCGATGGCTCGCAATACACCAACAGCACTGCAAACAAATGCCGTAGCTGACGGGGCATGTCAAATGTCGAGGCTTCCAGAAGACACTGATGGTTATCCTCGTCGGATTCAAGCAATCCAAGTGCGAGCGCGGCAGCCTTGAAAGTTTCCCTCACCTCTCCGTCGACCGTCGGCAAGTCATCGAATGATGTCGGTCCTCGGCGGTAACGTAGTAGAAGCCGGATGTAGAACCGATTGGCATCTCTGGGGGATACAGAAATCATGCGTCCAATAGCTTTCTCCCCTCCATTCTTCCGAGGCACCCATCGTTTGCGGCGGCCAACCTTTTTCCACACGAAATGAATAGGCACTTCGTGGTAGAGTAGATCGCGGGCAGTATCACCAATAATGGAGTCTTGGCAGCATAAATCGAAGAACGCTGTCAACTTGGTGAACTCGTTTAACGCCAATACATCCTCGAGGCGTGCCGTGGTAGAATAATGTACCAACTGTTTACCCTCCTCATGAACGGGGAGGCGATGCACGTGGTGGGACTTGTGCTGCATCTCGAACTTGAATATGATCCAACAGGCTTCCGGAGGGGACAGGTACCGAGCGTCTAGGTACTGCTGAATCTCATCAATGGGCTCTTCTGACTCATCACCTTGGTTTGGGGGGGCGTCCTGTCCCGGCTGTCTTCGGGGTCTCAGTACGACGGTGGCACGATCCTTACCCTTATACACGTACTTGTACAAATACTTCACCGACTGGACGGTGGAGCATATTTCCACGTTGATGTGACAGTTGTACTTCTGGCACAGGTAGGGATTGTATGGAACCACCCATCGCTTGTCGACCACAACGGCCTCACGCCTGGTCTTTGGGCCGTTACGGCGAGGATTACGGATTCGCTTGCGTACAAACCGCGCCGATGAAGGAAGCATTCCACGCGCCGGATTCGTCGGATCCACCGGCCCAGGTCGACGCCGCCGATACAATGGATAACCGTCGCCGTCCACACGTGTTTCCTCTACGAACTCCTTAGGAAAACGTTTCGAGCATTTTCCGTCCTCTCCAACACATGGGCTGTCAATACCGGCGCCACAGGGCCCATGGATCATGCACGTTGTCGCCGTTTCGTATAGGTCGGGGAATCGTTCGCGATCGGGTATTTCAGCGCATACGAACTTGTCATAGTCAGCAGACGTCCTGGGCTTCGAAGTTCCTTTTAAAATAACCATAGATGTGCGTGAGGCAACCCGCGTTTCTGGAACTCGATTACGTACATGTAAGCCTGAACTTCTCCAAAAATGCGCCGGTCGACGATGTCATCCAAGATTTCTTTGAATTTCATCCGGAAAACACGTGCCACAATGTCCGGTCGGTCCGAAGCGGTCTGGCCCGGGAGAAGGTTGTCCTGGATTTCCTTCCAGTTTGGATTCGTGGTAATCGTTATAAAAAGATCTGGTTTGCCGAACTGTCTGACCACTGCCATGGAGTCGTAGTATTGCTGTCGCATGTAGCGTACCCCTCCGGGAAACTTTGCAGATATGATCATGTGGGTCCCCGTGTCCCGAAGACCAGGCGCGGCATTCATCCAAGCGTGGTCGCCGATCATTAAGTCTCGAACACCGCAAAATAAATCGCGTCTGTACAGTTCTTGGGTGTTGAGGCGACGCTGATAAAACAGCCGTTGTTCAACAATCTTTGCTGCTTGATCCACACACCACTGTTGCATCAAGCGACCCGCCCTGTGTAGGAGCGAATACTCGACGTCGCTGTGTTTGATGTAAAGTCGGTAGGCGCAGTGCTCGCGCAACTTCAGCTTGGTGTTACCATACCGCTCCACACCGTCAACATACTGAGCATATTTCGACCATCCAACCTCGCCCCGGAGATACAGTAGAGGGTATTGTAGGGGGTCGTAAAGAGGATGCGTTTCGAAAATGCGCCGCAACCCTCCGCTGCGATAACGCAGAACAACGTCGCGGTGTGAAGCAGTAGGACCACCATCAATCATGATTGCAGCTATTTCTTCTGCGGTGGGTCGGTTGTAGCGGCGGGGATCTACACGCGGGTTATCGAACAAAACCAAACACATCTCTTGGCTGGCTTCTGCGCTGTCGCGCGCACTTTTGTACACCTGCGCCAACGGGTTAATTGCGTATAAAATGTCTTGCAACTCGCCTAAGACAACCGGATTCAAACCGGACGCAATTCCACCCCGTAACGCAACTTGTTGTTCCGTACTTCCATCGTAGACGTAAATCTGAGCGAAACTCGGGTTGGCATCCCCAGGTGGAAGAAGTTGTCCGATCCGATGGTGCATGGATCCATTGACCCGAAACGTGTAAGGGGCATTGCCTCGGTTGATGGCACGGTCTTCCTTGGCTCCAGTCGATGTAAACGCGAAGGCGCTGTTGTAGCCACGAATCTTTGCCAAAAACGCTGGTGTCTCGAACAGCTGGCGCACTCTGTCAGGGGGCATTTCTACTGGCGCTAACTTCGCGGCACCGTTGACGCAACATCCACTTGGCAACTCGTAATGCCAACGCATGCTACCGCAGTACCCACAGCGAATGTTTATTTCAGGAAGCTCGTGCCGAGGGAACGGTTCGAATTCGTCAAGCGGTTTCAACGCCGAGTTTCTAAGGACTCGTCTTCGCCGAGGAGGCCGCGCAGATCTGGTCTGTACAGTATCGGGGCAGAGAACAGGAACGTCTTCTTCGTCCCGAATTGGTACCGCGTTTGTAAGATTGCGCAGCGCATCGGCGAGCTGCGAATAAGTTGGAAACCCTGGTGAAGGCTCGTCTTGGGGCGGTATGTCTGGGGATAAGTTCCGCAAAGCAGCGTTAAGCTGTGCATATGTGGGAAAACCTGGTGTTGCTTCGTCCTCACTGGGAAGCTGTGGCGTCAGGTTCCGCAGTGCTTCTGCAAGCTGAGCATACGACGGAAATCCACTGGAGGGTATCTGGTGAGTAATTGCCGCGTACTCAGCACCTGACGGAACCACGTCCGCCGTCTCACTCGACGGGGGCATGTCTGGCGACACAGAGAGATTAAGCACAGCAGCGGCAAGCTGGCCGTACGATGGTGGGTCTAGCGCTGGTTGCTCCACCTCCGCCATGCCTGCACGGTTTCCTGCAAACGTTGCTTGTCTATCGGCACGTCTAGCAGCAGCACGATTCCTGAGGCGGCGCTCAGCTCGGGCTCTATTCCGCAAGCGAAGTCGTCGTTGATCAGAGGTCTCCGCAACGGTGGGTGTTCCGTAACGCCTAGCTAAAACCGCTGCTTCGGTCTGTGTTAGGGCCACCTGCGAAATTGTTCCAGCCTCAACCATGTCGCGCTGCAGCTGGAGTCTCCTGGCGACCTGGCGATTTTGCAAGCGCGTGTGGGCCTGTCGGCGGTTAGCTTGCCGTCTCTCCCTGCGGTTGGGTCTTCTCGGCCAGGCGGAGTCTGGTACCGGACCCGTAGCGCGTCCCACTCGACTTGACTGCTCATTGCGTCGCAGGAGGCAAATTGGAAAATGAGACCTTCCGAAGCACTCGCCCGAACCGGAGAAGGCCCCGATCGCGAATCGCGCGTACTTACGACGTCGCCAATGCGCTGAATGAAGCGAGGGCATCGATTCCGCAGTTTCGCTTACGATTAATCATGAAGAAGCCGGATCGATAGTTAATTGGGTACGTTAATCATGCAATCTCAAAAAATTACACGGGAGCATGGAATATTTAAAGATTCAAAGAAATCTCTGTAAAAAAAGTACAATACAAAATTTACACAGGGTGCTGTGTTTGGTTCCGACGTTATGGAATATAGTAATTTTATACAAAATGCAGGGATTATAGTAATTTTATGGAACGATAGGAAAAAATCAGGTTAAAGTCATTATTCCGATGTAATGCTACCTGATGATTTTAACCTATTCGCTATCGTAGGCAAGGTCGATCACGCCGTCGTCGCTCTCATCCGATTGGCCGAAAGTCTCGATGAACCATGGTTCATCATCGTCGCTCTCCTCATCGCTCTCCTCCGCGTCAGAGCCAAACATCTCGCGCACAGACAGCTGGTTTTGGAGCGTTGTGATTGTGGCGTGTGCCTCACGCAAATCCGCCAGCAAATTGTCAATATCGCGCTGCATAGCACGAATTTGAACGTTCATATTATTTATCGTGTCTAGGCGGAGCTGTGCCGTACGGCGCGGAAACTTGAGGGGCCGCCCTTCCTCCTCGGAGCCGTCGAAGTCGTCCCACTTGCGGATAGCCATTGTGATTTTGGTGGTGGTGGTGGTGCTCTTGTTGAATTGAAAGTAAATTTCGAAGTGAGAGCTTGTTTGTTTTAGAAAAGAGTGACCCTGTAATAGAAATCCATATGTAACAGCCGAAAAATTCTTAGACACGTATATTTATTGAGTGAGCAGTCGTTCCATTACTGCAACTGGATTTTACGTAATAAACTATACAGAAAAACATCCCCTTGCGGCTTCAAGCACACGATTAAAAAATGTTTTTGTGGGTGTAAGGCATGAAAGCCACTAATTGTTTCTCTGGATACTATGAAATTGTGGTCGTTAGCGCTAAGCGCCAATATTTTTTTGACTGATTGTTTTTGCGAACGTACGAATCGTTTGGATGTTAAAAAGTGAGTTTTTTACTGTCGCTATCGATTGCACGTTTGCCATAATTTTTTTGTCCGTATTGTTAGCGAGCGTACGATCCGTGTTTACTTTTACACCGCGTAATCATAATCACGTCCCATAATCACGATTTTGCGACATACCGGTGTAGCCTTTCAATATGGATGGTGTGTCACACACAGGGGCCTATATTGCGGCAGCCCGGCACATCCCATTTTGATCCTACCATACAAAATTTAGTACAAAGCGTGACTGAAAGGCCCATGCTCACTAAAACTGCGGGGAACTGTGCTCCATAGTTAAGGTGGGTGCCGACCACCGAAAAGGGCGCCAGAAATATATATATCTGAAGAGCACCAGGCAAGCGGCTCAGCACGCGGGCTCTTGGTAGAAGCGCCTATGTTGATGCCGCTCTCGGCGACGGAGCGGCGGAAACTCGACGACCTGGTTGTCCACACCGGAGGCAAAGAGCTTGTCGTTGTTCTGGCTCACGCAGATGGCCAAGATGTCGGCAGTCAGGTGCAAGAACTTCTGCAGCAACGTGCCCGTCCCGGCTCGTGACGTTCTAGCACAAGTGGGCCCAGGTTGCTTTGTCGTTAGTTGTTAGTAGTCAGGAGTAGTAAGCTACTAGTAACTAAGTGACAATACAGTCTTCAAGAAGAAAAAAACCAGCGTGCCCGTGGGCGCGTTCCAGAAGCAGAGCCTGCCGGTGGAGTCGCCGCTCACGAGCGTCAGGTCGTCCAGCACCTGCAGTGCCCAGACCACGGCCTTCTGCTTGGTCAGCGTCGCGGTACTTTTTTTTTTGGGGGGGGGGTCTATTGGGCGCCTTCCAAAACCCATATAAAACCGTTTGATCAGTTTAATCCGTAATTTATTTTAAATTACCGAAGCGTTAAATGCGCCCCAAAACGGTTGCTGGAACCTTCGGGTATAGTGGAGTTCAGTCACCTGTTTAATCACGTTGCTAGTTAAGAGTCGCATTAGAATTGTTTGATGAAACCAAAAAGTGGTCTCACCAAACAGCTCCCCGTGATTAAACTTTTATGCGCGACTTTTGGTGAGGGTTTTGGAAGACGCCCATTGCCGAATTGAACTGGTCTAGACCGTAATTTAAATTGTCCGATTTGTGATATACTGTAAAGCCTGTGCCCCTGGGGTACTAAGTTAGTACCCCACCCACGCAAAGGGGGTGGGGCACTATTTGAGGGTGGGGTACTGTAACGGGGTTAAACGAGAGTTTACCCGAAGGGTTACGAAGTGGGTACACACTGTCTAACCTAACTCAGTAGGAGAATCAGTACATGGCTTCACAGCCACTGATTGTGCATATAACTAGGGTTCACTATGCTAGATAGTGAACCAGATACATTTACACCGTAGGCGGCTTTGCCGCGATAAGAGAAATGCATTCAGTTTGAGATTCACACAGTTAAGAGTTAAGGGTTGACTCTTGGAGTCCGTAAGGTGTACGGACTCGTACGTTCTGATATTAGAACGGGCTATCTTAAGCTGAGACTCTGTGAGTCTGTTACGTCTTCCTCTGACGCTAAAGCTACGGCAGCCCCGCTGCAGGTACTAGCAAAAAGAGCAGTGTCCGATTAAATATACCCCACCTAAAAGCATCGATTACCGTAGCATCTTAGTCCTAGGCGTCACTGCACAAGCACTTATTGCAAATCACAAGCGTCACCAGCTGACTGCACATCATAGATTTATCAAAGCATGTATTTCAGATTAGCTTGCGCTGCTAAATATTCGTCGTCGCTACCGTCGCTGTCGTTGTCGTCCCCCTAATCCGATGTCATCGTCCGAATCAACTTGTCCCCCGGCTAAGTTACATCTTTCTAAGTCTTCGACAATGGTGTTTTCAATGTTCTCCAGTGCAGGGGCACATTGAAAACACCGCAAAGCCGCTGATTATTGTCTGCGGACTGAGATCCGACCAGCACTTTGACACCCATCGTACAATGTCAGTGCGACTGGGTGGCTTCAGTGTAAACGGTTCTTCAGTGAATTTTTCCCGCAGTCTTGCTACTTCAACATCAGTTTCCTCTTGCACCAGGTCCTTGCGTGCGCGATTAATTTCTGCTTGCAACTTTAGTTTTTTCTGCTCACGTTGTTGGGCTCCAGCACGATACTCCACCAACTGAGTGCGTACCAAATCAATCCACAATCGCCGTAGCCCTGACTTAAAGAGCTTATTCCAAGAGACGTCTGCCGGTTGGCAGACGTACGTGTACCTAGGTGGAACTTTGATGAGAACGACATTAATTGTTGCTGCATATGCGATGACGTCTGGTGTCCAGTGACCCCTGAAGTCATCCCACAGCAACAAATTGTTTTTTCTTGATGTTGGGGCGTGTGGCGAAGCTGAACTTCAAAAACTCCAGCGACAATTCTTCGTTCCACCATGCACACTGGTTCCCATAAATCTGACAGTCGCTGTGCTTCTGTAAGGCGCGGATTTCACGTTTCCAAATTGTAATACAAATCCATGCCGTAATATTGTGTTCGCAGCATGCTTGTCGTCCGAATTGGACCGGTTAGCTTTAAAGAGAAGGAAGGGGGGATATTTAGTACCTTCCCAGTCACCTAAAAGCATCGCAGTCTCTCTTGATTTTTCTTTGTTGGCACTTTTTACCCATACAGCCTTCACACCTCGCTCAGAAATTGTCTGCTTAGGTAAAAACTCAAAGAAGGCAGCTAAAATATAATTGTTCAGTAAGAATGTGTTAGATCCGTACAAATACATACAAAATAAACGCATACCGGTTTGATTTGCGTTGTATACCCGAACGCACTTCTTTTTAACTATTGTTTGCAAGACGAGCGTCCGAAACGCCTGTGCAGCTTCTAGTGCGTCTTGAGGTGTCGTCTGGCCGTGTCGAGTCCTGGCGCGAAGCGAAAGCTTGTGGCGGCGAAGAAATAACTTAATCCACGAAGGCGAAGCCGAGAATTTGTCTCCTAATCCAAGCTCAGCCGCAACTTCCTTTGCCTCCAGTTCGAGCATTAGCCTAGAAACAGGGGCTCCGTCCTTGCGTAGAGAGTTGACCCATTTCACGATTTCAAGTTCAGTTTCTCTTGTAAGCACCGTAGCTGTTTCCTGGTTCTCGGAGGTTTCGATGGAGGCCGCGTCCAGACTCGCAAGCAGCAACAATTGTGCCAGTTTGTTTGACCCATTTATTTATCTGCTTTTTCTTGGCGCGAACTTCCTTAGATGTCAACGTGCCGTAGAAGTTGGTGATAGTCGCGTCGAGACTGTGAGTCTTGAAGCAGTCCAGAACCTTCTTCTTGTGCGCGTAGTCTACCGGTATGCGTTGGTAGATCTTGCTTTTCTTCCCATTTTCCTTGATCCGTGGGCGCGGCATGCTTCTGCCGCAGAAGCTCCTTGGCGACAGGCTTTCTTCGAGTGCGCTGGACAAGCCTTATTTTATACGGAATAGAGCCTAAAAATAATGTCATGTGTAATGTAGCCATATGTTAAAAATGGCAGTGCCCTACAGGTCAACTTACAACTGAGCCTTATGAGTGAACGACGCCTAGGACTAAGCTGCTACGGTAAGATCTTGAAGCTAAGAAACCCATCGAAAAATTATTCCAAAATCAGCTTTCATCCTTGGTTTACATGCAAATCGCTTTAGTTATACAGTGTCCAGGAACTGTGCGGTATGGCGGTTTGTAGATAAGCGAGGGCAATGACGGTAACTTGGATAAAATGTGGTATCCCAGCAGCGCATACAACACCCTTCTCATGTTAGACCAGCGACAAGAAGTTCACTGCCACTAAAGGTTCATGTTCTTTTGAATGGGGCCGTACTAAGGTTGGAACGGGTACTATTTTTTTAGTGGAGAGTGGGGCACTATTACAGGGTGGGGAACTATTAGAGGGTGGGGTATTGTTGTAAGTCCCCACCCAAAGTAATCAAAAATGAGAGGTGGGATACTATTTGTGACGGGGTCACACAGCACAAAAAAAATGCACAGAGGAAGTGCTTATGGATATTACTATCCTGGTGAACAACAGTTCACCAGTTCCCGGCCTCAAAGGGAACGGTTTGCTACAAATGAGTAGGTTAAAGACTGACTGTGTTATGGTAAAGGTTAGTTTGGTATCAATACAAACTACAAGTCAACTATACTGAAGCTCACACAACTCAAATGGTTGGCTTGCAGAGCTACTGGTACCATGTACCAAGTACTCGGGAGAGTGACACCCGTCACTCTTCATGTAATGGGTACATTTGATTGTACCCCGTTACATCCTCCCCCACTTAACTGAGAATCACATCTGATTCTCCAATCAGCAACAAGAGATTCCGAAGACTCAAAGGTTGAATTCTCGGGCGCCGCCGCTGCATGGCTGGCGCGCCTCATTGTCAGGCCCATAGTGACTCGTGCCTGCAGCAGGCACCACGCGCGTCATCCCCATGCACGCAGCGGTGTTGGCCGCAAAACCGACACCCCTAGTGGCTGAAGCCACGGCGCTAGCAGGCGCAATGTGCCTTGGCACGCGATGTCAACGCATCAGAACTTGGTGGCAGACCGCTCGCAATTCGTAGCGGAGGCCCCTAGGACCTCGCAGGCACCTTCGTGTCGTGGCGTTTCTCACCAGGGACAACACTACTTGGGTTAGCGCTTTGCTCAACCATGGAGAGAGCTGCGCAGCTCATCTCCAGCCTTGACAGCATCCCCCATCGGCCCTGCTTGTCATGGCACGGTGTGTCGGTCGTCCGAAGACGTCGGTACGACCCATCGGCTATGATCAAGCGTTGACCACAGTCATGAAGCGCCATGCTTCCACGTCGCCATTGTTTGAGCGACCATGGCTGCTCCCAGCAGCCCGCTCATCTTATAGAGCAACGCGGTGGGCTTGTTCGAAGTCCTGCCACGCGTCACGACCATCGAGTCGCCAAAGCTGAGGTGTCTTCCATCGACACCAGGGTACCGCAACGGTACTTCATTACGGTGCGAGGTACATTGCCCTCCGTCAGCAGCGATCGCATAATGCGTCGCGGCGACCAACACCAGGTCGGTGTGCATGCAACGTCGCGTGGCACACAGTCCATACAGGACCTCACGGTGTACGGGGACACCACCCCATACTCCAAAGGCATGTCGTGTACAACATGTACCACGACTGACATAGTGCCTCGTGCACTTCAAGTGCCACGTGCCGCTTGCCCTGCGAGTACCTCGCGTACTCCATGTGCCACGTGCACGCGTATGGCTTCGCGCCTTACAAGCCCGGCATGCACCGCGCTAAGTGTGAATGCCCGCGAAGGCAACACATTCGGGTTTACCCTTCGGGGGCAACACCCATGCTCATGGCGGTTGGCTATCTGGTGGGCAGACGTGCCGTGCCCAGCGTAGCAACAGCATCCAGCCGCGGCTTGGTGTTGCCTCAGCATACATACCATCGTCTGCGGGCCAAGCCGCAGACTGGCTGTCATGTCCTCTACCGACAGAGGCAGCTTTTCGGCAGCGCGTCTACGCGCGCCATCTTCGGTCCTGCAGCCGCTGACCACCGTCAACACTGCTGGCCATCGGTCGTCATGACCATGGTACCTAAGCAGCAATGCATTAGGTCCGGCACCTTCGTGCAATACTTCGTGTGTGGCTGCACAATCCCCTCCCCCACTTACGATTCGAACCTCGGCGGGGCTGGCGGCAGCCGACCGCCTAACCGCGCGCTGCCCCGCAGCGCCAAGTCGCTATACAAGCGGACATTAGTGGCGCGAGCAGCGGCTTCGGGTCAACATCGTTGACCAAGGCATGATATTCACCAGTCCTTATGCAGTTTGAGTCGGCGTGATGACGTGATACTCGATTACCCACGTCTTCGGGTGGAGGCATCACCCTCCACCCAGAACAACATACCGCTTGTCCCCCTTTCAGAGTAGCGGCATCGCATGCACGCATACTCAGACTCAGCCATCTCGACACCGAGTCGTGGACACTTGTTGTCACATCGTTGCGCGGCGTTAGCCGCGCCAGATCGTACTGACGATCACTGCCGCTCATTGGCCGCGGCCTTCACAGTCAGACCGGTCATACTCCTGCATGTGGTCAATGGAGTTGTTGTGGTGGAGTCCCTCAGACAAAAACTAATAAACTCCCACACGCGGGGGGGGGGGGGGGGTACCCCTGCAAGCCAAACACCCAAAGACAATGAGAACTAGTCCCGATATCTCTAGGCCTCACCTTGTGTACCCTTGTAGCAAGACTCGGATCTTTATCTAGCTCCTAGAAGACGTGTAATATGAAGGGGTGAATATGGGGGTTCTTACACTCGCAGGCAGAGACTTAAGTTAACTCTGTCGCGGGTGCACTTGTACAGCGAGATAACTCTTCCCACTGCACGACAACTTGTGTGGTGGAGTGGATCCGCTGGAATTATCAGGGATCCCACACTCAAACACGGCGTCCAGACACCGACTAACGGAGGGGGTACTCCGATAGCCGTACGTTGCTGAGTGGCTCACCTTGTGTACCCGTCGGCGGGCTGGATCTGCTCTCTCGTTGACACGAGACGCGCAGGTGATGAGCTTGAACGTCCTTGGCGGGGACTTAAGGAGATGTTGGGGTAGATCCGCAGTGGGGGTTCCTTCACGCGGGTCTGGGTAGGTCGATCCTTGGTTTTGGCCATAGATCTTGTGGATCCGATAAGTAATATACCGGATCCGGAGTTGTTGCCTTGTTGGGGGTGTTGTAGCCTTTTCCTTTACGTTGCTTGCCGCCTCCTATTAGCGGGGGAGTTGGGGGGCGAGGGCCGAAGGGCGCGAGCTGCTGGCCAAGCCATCCAGCAGTCTGCCACGTGTGCGGGGGTAAATTACTTGATTATAGTATGGGTCATTACAAATCCCAATACTAAGGACCAAGTGAGTGGTTCCCAAGCAAATTCGACTTTGATTTATGTTAGCCTGTACCCAGCCTTCCCATCCGGCTTGGATCCTGCCCACTACTGGCTCTCCTTCCTGCCTAATTATCCCAAGGTATCCATTGTACCCACATTTTGGTACAGATCCGTGCCTAATCTACCGGATCCTACTTTAGGTGTTTGGATTCGTGTGCACCACACCACCTTGCACCTGATCCAGCTTCAACTGACCTGATCCAGCAACCGCACCCTGTTTCCGCAACTATGGCATCATCCGAGGGATTGCTTGACGTCGCCAACTGCCGGATCCCATTATCCAGTCAACTGGCGGATCCGGTTCCATCAGGACCATTCTTGAGCGGATCTTCTTACCCCACTTGTTGTACAATATGTACGAGATCTACTGGAGATCTCCTACCGCAGCTAGTCTGTGGGTCCAACCGAAGTGCGAGACGCACGCCAATACCTTACTAAACCGTTTAGAGTGTCCTACTGTCGAACACTGAGAGCTGATCTCTTGAGTCCAGACAATGTAATACACTACGCTACTAGAAGGCTACCGGGGAGGCCAAATCAATCCAGAACCCCGAGTACACTTCGCAAGTAGGTAGGAAACAGTCACAGTACAGACGTAGGCGCTAACCGCACAGCACAAAGACTATTATGGAGAAGTACCTTGTCTTGTTGTTGGAAATTCTGAACTAAACTGCCTATCTGCCGGCGACTCGTCTGCCTGCCAACCAACCAACCAGTATGCCGCACTCCTTTACCTCATGACGTCATCTGATGTCTCCGTGCGGCGTCATCGTCCTTGTTACGGGTCTCCCCGTTCTGGATCTGCGTAAATACGCCATCGGCTTTCGTAATCAGTCACAGGCTTCTGATACGGGACGTCGACCTGGTGTGTCCCGTATTTGCTGGGACATCACCTTCGGACAACCTTGGAGGCGTTCACTTCGCAATTCTTGACCAGCAATACCACATCCGCTCCCTCTTCGCGTGGGACCATTGTGCAAGTGGTCGGTACGCGTAGAGCCTCTGCAAGTGGCATGTCGAGAATCCATCCGCATCCGTGGTCGTCGATCCGTCCTGGTGCCCCTATCTTCTTGTCGGGTCGATGGTCTCGCATTGTCCGAAACTCGTACTGCCTGCTGCTTTCTCCAATCCGTTACTGAAGACGATCGCGCTGGTCTGGCTCGGACAGACATTGAACGTCGCTTCAACTCCAATCTGATCTCCAGATCAACAATGCCAGCGATCCCGGTAAAGACGCCAAAACGCGAAGGTAGCCTCCGACACGAACGGTGCCAGTTTTCACCATCGCACAGGCCCAGAGTGTCGTGGCGAGCGCGTTTCAGCAGCCGTCGGACGCGCGTTCGCGCCCCAGGTGCCTCCACCACTGCGACTCCGGGCTAGATCTCCATTTCCCCATTCCATCGCGTGACCTTCTCTCCATTCCTTCTTCCACTCAATCAAATGTAAATGTGCAACAAATACCATCCATCATTACGGATAGCGTCCACCACACTACCCCCCCCCCCCCCCCCACCCCCCCCCCCAACACCGCCTCGCTCTTCAGCGATGTCGGCCTCTCCACGTGATTGCATCACATGGAACCTCTGCCTCCGTCGCTTCTGCTGGAAGGCCCACCACAGTTCAGGTGTTCTTCTTTGACCCACTCCGTCTCTGCGTGACCCTTCCAACGCACCAAATATTCCTTGAGCCGTCGACCGTAGCGGGTGCGTTTCTCCGTCTTGACATCCAAGATCTCTTCAACTTCGTATTCGTTGTCACCGCGAGTTTGTGCCTCCCAGCTATCCTCGGGGAGAAGTTCTTCGTCAAAGTCGAATCGTTCACTTTCATCAACAGTAAGGTCTTCGGGGGGTCGTTCGGGGAACTGTCGGACCAGCTTCAACTTCGAGATATGTACGATAGGGAATAGTCGGTAGTCAGTTCCGTTGATTTCGAGCTTGGTAGCGACCAAACCAGGGACCATCCGACACCGTCAGGCGCGATAGCGCGCCGTTGACACGCCCCTATTGTTGCCTGGTGCCGCGCTGCCGGGTTTACCAACCCACCGCTTGAACCGTGGCGGGACTCGATCCCGCCGTTGTTGTGCGGCCTGCCAGGCACGAGGGGCGAAGGCGGGGCCAGTGCAGGCAGCGTGGAGGGGCAGCAGGACAGGCGGAAGCCGCTAGAAGCCGCAAAAAGGAGGCGAAGGAGCACCCGAACGGCGCGGGTAAAAGTTAGCACTTGTTGGTCTCGATCCAACGACCTTTGGGTTATGAGCCCAACACGCTTCCTCTGCGCCATAGTGCTAGCTCAATTTCACACCCCACCAACGACACACAAAAACGCGCGCCAGCAAACCACACACAAACCA
>JAIKVE010000318.1:0-23068 GCA_024679115.1 Phytophthora pistaciae | reverse complement strand
CTCCTCCGGGCCCGTCGCCGAGGCGGCGCGGAGAGTTGGCGCGCACGATCATGACGACGCGGCCGTTCTCGCCGCCGCGGTCCCCCATGACTTGAGCTCACTATGGAACACGCGGTTAGAGATTTTTTTTCACTTATCCTTGCAGCAACGTAACATCGAAGTTGCGCACTGTGTGGGGTACACCAATGTACCCATTTTTGCTCTCTGCCTCATGTTTGTCAGTTATTGTCGAGACAAGTCAGTCAGTCTCGTGTAGTGCGCGTCCATCGGAGCTTCTTCTCAGCGCTGTATCTCCGCAATGGTGGGCCCCCCGACGACGCGGGACCCCTCATCTTCTGCGCCTTCGTCTCCTCTCTCCGCTGATATGCTGCAAGCGCTGTCTCTGTCCACGGAGGACGCGGAAACCTCGGCGCAGATCGACCTGGTGCTCGAAATGACTGCGACCTTCGACGCCGACGGCTTCCAGCTGCCGTCCAGCGTCACGCGCAGCGAGGTGAAAAATGCTCTTCAAGCGTGCGACGGCGACGTGTCCAGAGCCGTCGACGATGTGCTGAGCCTCGCCGCTATCAGGTCCCTACGCCAACAAGAGCAGCAGACACTTAGCGAGCGCCGCCAGCAGCACGCCACGCTGCAGCTCAGCGAGCTCTGCAGCGGCCTGGGACTGGACGAGAGCAGCTCGTTCGTTGCAGCCCTGCAGCAGCTGCCCGCAGAGGAGAGGGACGCGCTGCTGGCCAGCGACGGAGCCTTCGTGCAGCAATTGCTGCTCAGTCTGGACGAGGAGGAGATGGAGATGGAAGGAGGAGAAGGAGAAGACAGTGAAGAAGAGGAGAATGTGCATTCGTTGCAGTATTTGCTGGAGCTGTACCCGGACTACAAGCCCGAGGTGGTGGAGGACGTGCTGGATAGTCACGGCTACGATGTCAACAGGGCGGCCGAGGCGCTGCACAACCTGAGGGCGCTGAACCACGTGCAGAGTTATGCTACAGTGGTGAACGCTGATGCGAGGGCTGCTGCGCAGCAGAGGGAGTTGTTTGTCAATGGACCCAAGGTGGACTCGCTGGGGCAGTTCCCCGAGTTGGGCGCGACCAGCAAGACGCAGCTCAAGAAGATGAAGAGGCAGCAGCGGAGGCAGCAGAAACTGCAGCAGGCGCCGCACCAACGACCGCCACCGAAGCCATCGCCCCCGCCGATAGCGTACCCGATGTTACCTGCGCGCAGGCACATGGCCAAGGGGAAGACGAAGACCGTCAATGCGTGGGACCAGCAGCACGCGCCGCATGACAGACAGGAGTCTGGTATCACGACGCAGCTCAAGCTGGAACGGCTCAAGAAGCTGCTGCCTTCGATCGATAGCAACGTTATCCAGACGGTACGAGATACTTATGATGGCGGTGGGTGTCCAAGCAGAAGTGCTGGTGAGCTGACTGGAAATGCCGTGCATTGTGATGTTTTGTGTGTATGATTGTGTAGACGTTCTTCCTGAATGGATGCAGCTCGGATGCCACAGAGGCGACGCTGCGTGAGGTGTACAACTTGCCGCTGGTCCACAAGCACGTGCCTCCGCCCACGGTGACGGAGGAGGTGGAAATGGCGGCTGGGGCGGCTGACGCAGAGGAGGAGGCTGCTACAGCTGCGAAGAATTCGCGGCGATCGGGTCGAAATGGCCGTGCGGAGGACTGGACTCTTGTTTCAAGCAAGAACAAGGTCAATGCTGCGAGAGCGCAGCTCAGCGACCGCTACTGCGCAGTTCTGGCATCTTTCCGACGCGGGCAGAACATCCTTGCTGTTGACCGTGTCCGAGAGTGAGTTTTCTGGTTGAACTTGCGGGTGCTGTCGTGCACGTCAGGCTTAACCGATCTGCTCTCAATTGTGTTGTTGTTGTCTAGGCTGAGTAAAGCGCGCCGCGAGCATCGGGAGGCGCAGCGAGAATGGGCTCACGACTTTTTCCTCGCGCACGAGGAACATCTCAAGTGGGTTCTAGCATTTCATTTTCAACGGCTTGTTTTCTGTCGTATCCAGTCTTTCATCGGGCATCCGTCTGTGTTTTCTTTTGTGTTTAATGCGATAGACACCAGCGACCGATCGATCTGCACGGGATAATCGTGATGGAGGCTCTGTGGGTGGCCCGCGAGGCCATCGAGTACTGCCAGGCGCATCGCATCCGTCGGTGTCTATTGATTTGCGGCGTTGGCCACCACTCGATCAATGGCAAGCCGCGTATCCTGACTGCGATTCAGTTATCTTTGGACCGGCGTCAGATCGATTACCGCGAGCTGCACGGTGTCATCACGGTTTTCCCGCTGCGTTCTACGGATTCATCGTAGTTGGTGAATATGCTCGACTGACGTCTTTACTGGCTAGGTGCAAGCGGCGTTGCCTGTCCGAAGGATGTTCGGTGAGAGAATTTTCTACCGGCTAGTAGCTGAGAGGTGATGCACATATGTCGTTGTCTACATCTTTTTCAATATTTTTCAAACAAGTTGGGGTGCGGTGCGATGTGCTCTGATGTGCATGTCAGTTTGAGTTGATAACTGGTTGTCATGAGTGGCGTATTTCTTGCCAGGCCTGTGTGCGTTTCCGTGGTGCGTGTGCTCAATAGGTGGTTTCGAAGCCTGCGAACAGCAATTTGCATGGGAGGATGGCAATCTGCTAGGGCAATCTTTAAAAAGTGCAACAATCAAAAGTGCAACAATCAACGGGCTGGATAGGGAAGTATTCCTGCCGCAGGTGAAGACAATATGCGCGCAGCATCGTCTCAGGCCCTTCAAGTTTTAACCCGACGCATTATTTGGGCAGTGAGATTGAACAGGCTCCGTCGCAGCTTCCGCCATTTATCCAAGCAAGCTATGGTGGAGGAACACACCGCTATCGTGCCCAGTATTTTTAGTGGGACCAAAACGGTAACACGACTCCAGCGGTCCCAGCGAAATGGGACGGCGTAGCAGTTAAGAGTTAGCTCGGTGTACGTTGCGTGGTTCCCCCTGCCTGCTGCTGCTCAACGCTACTTCTCAAAAGCCGATTGAGGCCCGTGCGACGCCGTTCTCGAAGTCATTTCGAAACTCTTGTTTCGGGGGAATCAGTCGACCAAGCTATAGCAGCTACCTTCCTACCTACCAAGCGACAAGTGAAGCAATCACTCCGCCAGTTCAGAAATTACGCTCAAGCAGCAATGACGATCACGCACGCCCACCGATCTCTGTCGGCTTTCGCTTCGGAGTCCGAAGTCGACCGCGAGCTCGAGAGCTCGTACCCTCGATGCCAAGTTGCGACGCCAGGAGGACAACCGCCGAGCTGGGCGACCATGACGTACGTTGAGACCTCCCGAGATCTGCCCCCTCTCGATTCTGGCAGCTTGGCGTTGGAAGACCAGTTCTGTGGCTGGCTCTGGATGCGCGGTGCGCGCCTCGGACGGTGGCGGCACCGGTACTTCTGCCTCGACGGCACCATGCTCTCGTACTTCACGAGTTTCCCGGCTGAGGTGTTCTTGAAGCAAGCTCAAGCATCGGTGGCGTCGGCCTGGGCATCGCGCAACCTCTTCCACTTCGGTGATGGCTGTCAGCCTCGTGGTGTCATCCGAGTGGCGCACATCGACGACAACGACCGGAGCAACCGCATCGGCTTCAAGGTGTACGGCGCGTGCGGCAAGGTCATCGACATCCGAGCGCACGACACTCAAGAGCGCAACCGATGGCTGCGCGCGTTGAAGACCCCCGCGCGCCGCAAGTCTCGCTCATGGTCCATTGGCTCAAGTGAAGAGGTGACGGTGAGCATGTCGTCGTTCGATCCGGACGGGCTCTGCCGCTTCGATCGACTGTCGATCCCGATCACCAAGAGCGGCTGGATGGAGAAGAAGAGCTCGTTCATCGGCATCTGGCGGCGCTACTTCTTCGTCGTGCAGGGCTCCATGCTCTCGTACTACAACAGCGACAAGCCGTACGAGGTGCCGCGTTGGCGAGGGTACGTCGAAGGCGTCAAGGCTCGTCGGCGCAGTGGGTCCCTCCCATTGCCGTCCGCTGGGACCACCATGGCCCCGCCACCACTGGAACTCTGTATCACGCTGGACTCGCCTCAGAACCAAGTGCTTCGCGTGCGACTCCGTAGTGCCGAAGAAGCGCGTGAGTGGCGTCGCGTGTTGCGTGCCAATCTCCCACAACGCACCAATGGCACCTTTACGGCGTAGGTTTATCTGCGTAACAAGATATCGTTTCCGGTTTACGATGCTGGGTTTACAGTATTTACTCGATAGGTCACACTGCAACTTGCACGGGGCGGCTGCAGCGCATAGTTATGCGTTAAATGAAGATGAGACGGAGGATACCACCAAGGACTTCTCGGATCCTGTAAAGATCTCAACAAGGAATGGACGGCTGTCAAAGGCGTCGCTCGTCTACAGCCAAAAGCCTCTTCACACTCGTCCATTCGCCGTGCTTCGAGCAAGTTGTTCCAGGAGGATTGATACGGATATGAAGTTGATCGAGATCTGCGTCGGGGTCGCCCTGGAGGTGGCGTGTAAGCTGTTGGCCGTCAATGGGGAAACCACGTTTGCCGTTACGACTGTCTACGAGGACAGCGCGTGCACGGGGGTGCCAACCCTGCTAACGTTCTCTCCCGATGCTGGCTGTGGAGTTTCGCCCGAAGACGGATGCCAAGCTACTGGGAACTCGCTCTTCGCTGTGTCGAGCTGCACTACGGACTATGAAGGGTTTGTGGCGGCAGCGTTTGGTGACGCTAACCCTTACATGATCAATCGCTACTATACTGCTACGGGATGCAGCAACGTTGGATATGTGTACGTGTACTCGGCGGACGGCTACTGCCACAAGTACCCTGACACTTCCAGCGGCTTTGGCAGCTTCAGAGCTCGGATCGACGTCAACGGAGGAGTTGGATATGGGTTATTTCTCGACTTAACCTGCACCGAGTGGAGAGTGGGGGGCGGGCCACACAAGGCTTTGATGAACCCCATTTATTGCTCCAGTTGGTTTTGTGACGCCATGCTTCCGTTGTGTTCGCGCGAGAGTTGCGGGTCTCCCCCTAATGGCTACTGCGGCTCCGGGATGTCCGTTGGCGGGCCCAGTGGACCTCCAGCAGTGGAAAGCCACACCATTGTCGCGGCCTATGAAGACCGCTCGTGCTCTGCTCCTGCCGTTTCTGTGGAGCTCACTAGCGACGTGGTTTGTATTCCTCAGAGTGACCACTATGATCCAGTGTGTACGAGGATGGGGATGCGAACACAGTTCTGACTGCACGCAGTATTATACTGGAGGCTGGGACGATCTTGGCATTATCAGCAATGCCTTTGGAGGGTTGCCGTATCTTGTTGTGGAGAAATATGTGTGGTGTGGTATGGTGGACACGGTCACGGACGTCAACGTGTACAGACTGGACGAGAATTGCTACCCCAACGTAGCAGGCGATGCCAGTCATAAACTCTCCTTGGGCCGCTCGCTGACAATCACGACTTACACGGATCCAAACTGCATCGAAGTTGCTTCACAAGTGACGGTGGAACGATCGACGATGCTCTATGGTGGATGTACCGGTGACGAGAAGATTTTTCTGGCGAACACGAAAGCCTCATTTTCGGTTGTCGCGGTCTATGAGGACAGCACTTGTTCGGGCACTCCATCTCAGCTCACATTTACGCCCACCATTTGGTGTGACCCGCTTCATGTTGCGAATGCATCGTGTCAATCGATCGGCGGCTCACTGTTCGCTGTATCGAGCTGTACCCAAGACTACTCCGCTTTTGCAACAACAACATTTGGTACAGGCAACGTGTTTGTGATCGAGGAAGCCTACGCTAGGGGCTTCTGTAACAATAACGTCGACTTGGTGACAGCATACGCAGCTGACGGCAATTGCCACACCGATTTGGATGGATCTACAAGTTTCAAAGCTGTGCTTGATGCCGACAACACACTCGTACTCAGAACATTTTTCGACTCTTCCTGCAATAATGGACGAAACACGGCTACGTTGACGAGAGACCAACTCGTGTCGCCGATGTGCCTGTTTGAAAGCTGCGATACGATAGCCAGGTTGTGCTCACTTGAAGACTGCTGGTGGTGGGCATGCGGAAGAAAAGTGTATGTCGGCGGACTAGATGGACCACCGGCACTGGGACAGCGGACCATTGTCACTTTGTGCGAAGACAGCACGTGCTCTAGCCTCGCGATAGCTGTATCCCTTACAACCGAACTGACCTGTACGCCTCAAAGCGATCACTATAACCCCGTATGCGAGCAAAACGGAGCAGTGTACTCTGTTTCGGACTGCACTCAATACTACGTCGGGGGCTGGGACGACATTGGGATCATCCGAGACGCGTTTGGTGGTAGCCCCTATCTGTTCGTGGAGAGCGTCTTGGCTGGGCGGTGTGGAGATGTCAACGCGATTCTGAACGTAAAAATGTACAGACTGGATGAGAACTGCTACCCGGACGCCGTAGGAGATGGAAGCCACAGGCTGATGTTAGGCTATTCGGTGACTATCACGACCTATTCAGACGCAAACTGTCTGAACGCGGCTGCAATAAAGACTGTGGATCAGTCGATGTTCACCGCCAGCGCAGCTGGGAGCTGTGTAGACAACGACAAGAAGTTCTACGTTGTCAATGCACAGACCTCATTCGCCACTCGCGCCATTTACGAGGACAGCTCGTGTTCTGGGACCCCATCACTGATCACGTTTTCGCCCATGTTCGCGTGTCAAGAATGGACAAACTCCGTCGACACAACTTGCCACTCCATCGGCAACTCACTTTTCGCGATGTCAAGCTGCACAATGGACTATGCTACTTTTGCTACAACCGCGTTCGGCAGTGCCTCATTCATGATTGATCGCTACTACTCGGCTGCGGGGTGCAGCAACGTGGGATACGTGAACGCGTTTTCTGCTGACGGCTACTGCCACACCAACCCGGAGGAATCGAGCAGTTTTAGCAGCTTTAGAGCTCGGATTGCCGATGACGGCTCTCTAAGCTTCTTGTTCTTTCGTGACACAACTTGCAAAGACGTCCGTCAGTCAGGAGGGCTGGGCAATAACGAACTCACGTCTTCATATTGTATGCCCGATGGGTGCAAGATCATGGACGTGATGTGTTCACGTCAAACTTGTGGATCCCCTCCCTATGGTCAGTGCAGCAGAATGATGTCAGTTGGAGGACGCCGTGGAACTCTACCAACGGGGAAGTTCTCGTCTATCCGCTGTATGAAGACAGCTCGTGCTCCTCAGCTGCAGTCTCCGTAGCGCTGACAAATGATACGAGTTGTACCCGTCAGAGTGGTCAATATGAACTGTCGTGTGCGACCAACGGGGATGCCTACTACACATCCGGCTGTCCGACATACAACCCTGGTGGTTGGGACGATCTTGGGGTCATCAGCCGTGCCTTCGGGAATTCGCCGTATCTCGTTGTGGAGAAATAGGTGTGGTGTGGCTTTGTGGACACGGTCACGGACGTGATGGTATACAGACTGGACGAGAATTGCTATTCCAACGCAGCAGGGGATGCCAGCCATAGACTGACTCTGGGCCGGTCATTGACAATTACGACTTACAAAGACGCATACTGCATGGACGTTGCTTCCGAAGTGACGATGGATAGATCGATGATACTGGCGGGTGGGTGCGCAGCTGATGACACAAAGTTCTTGATTTCCAACTCAGCTTCGACATTTAGCGCTCTGGCTGTTTATAAGGACAACACGTGCTCTGGAACTCCATCCCAGCTCGTGTTTGTACCCGTGATCGGATGTGATGACTCAGTGGACGCATCTTGCGAAGACATCGGCAACTTTCTCTTCGGCGTGTCTAGTTGTACGCATGACACTACTGCCTTTGCTGCATCAGTATTTGGTATCGGCAATCCTTACGTGATCGAGGAATTCTACTCACAGACCGATTGTACCGACGTTGGGATCGTAACGATATATATTCCAGACGACATTTGCCACAACAAGCCGCACAGCTCGTTGAGCTTCAGGGCTGTCATGGACACGGACGGAACGCTTTCGCTCTCAACGTTTAGAGAACCGGACTGTACCTACGCGGCCGATAGTACGATCACACTGTCGAAAGATGAACTCATGTCGCCAGCATGCAGTTTCGAAATGGGTTACACGTACTACATGTACATGGAGTATTTGTGCTCGCTCGGATACTGCCCTTGGTGGTGGGGGTGGAGTCGGAGACTATCGATCGGAGGCCTCGGCGTTGGAGCTAATGTCGTGAAGTCCGCTGCTGTGGTGTTTAACGACAGTTCTTGCACCAACGACCCTGTCCAGATCATCGCCAAAAGTCAACTGACCTGTTCGTCAGAAGCTTCAGTGTGTACCGAAATCCCCATGACATCAAACGGAATGTACCAAGTCCGCGAGTGTATCGAGAATTTAACTGCGTTCGCCGAGTCGAAATTCTCTGCTTCTCCTTACCTCATCATCGAAATGTATAAGGATGGATCGTACTGCGGCAAGGAAAAGGAGACGGTCGTGTACAAGGCAGACGGCACGTGCTACTACAGCTACGCGGATGGTACGAGCTTGAGGGTCCTGCCAGGCTTCGGCGATTCCGTCTCTATTATCAAGTACTTCTCAGCGTCTTGCATGGACTCGGACGCCGAAATCGTATCTATCGGCAGCAAGTATATCAACACTGGCATTTGCTACGCTGGAACGATGAAGTTGTATGGGAATTTGACGACTCCGTCGACGTCGACAACTCCGCCAACGTCGGTAACTCCCTCAACGTCGACACCGCCTTCGATGGACATGGACCGAAAGACGCGCGAGGAGATCATGTTTCCGGCGTGGCTGTGGGAGCCAACCCCGCGTCGGATCTTTGAGGACCCGTAGCAGGAATGACGACGCGATTCACGCATCACGATTGTACTCGGCGTAATTACACGTGTAGCGAAGTGTGTACAGATAGATACATGTAGGTTGAGCCTCACACGCGGAATTGTTGAAAATCTACTGTAGAAATGCCATGTTGTACATCCGCAACACAAAAATTCAACTTCACATATTATGTTGCTCATCAAATGTTTTGAAATCTTTCTCTATATTTAGATAACATTTTGAAAAATCGATTGGGGCGAGTGCGCACTCGTTGTCGTGCTTCACCAAGAAGCAGGCACTCTTCCTGTAGGCGCCGCCACGGCTGCATGCGGCACGTGCACTAGCCTAGTCCAAGAAGAGTTACGCGCTTCACGACAACACCGGTCCAAGCGCCGACAGCTCTGCTCGAAAAACCACAGAACGATGAAGAGTCTCCGGGACCTTTCACAGGAGGGGGGATCTTTGGATCTCTCGCAGTTTTCCAAAATCAGTGGAGGACGGAGAACGGCACGACGCGATGAAGACGTTGACGTTAACGCTGGGTGCGGCTGTCGCTGTGTGGTTGTTCACGCGTGGAGACGGAGCCATGCAGACTAGTCTTGCTCTGTACGACGACAGCTCCTGCAGCGCTCCTCCTTATACGATGACAATCACAAGAGACCTCAGTTGTACGCCTCAAGAGAATCACTGGGATCCAGTTTGTGAAACTTCAGGGACAGCGCACTACGTGAAAGACTGCACGCGCTACTGCGCTGGCGGGTCGGATGACTACGGACTGATCTCGGATGCTTTCGGGTGGAATGTGCCGTACCTGCTCGTGGAGGAGTACGATAGGGAGCTGGGGGAGTGGTACGCTCTGATCAACGCAACCGCATACGCGCTTGACGAGAGGTGCCACACCAATGCAGCGGGTACTATGAGCACGAAACTCACCATCGGCCACTCCGTGATCATCACCACTTATGAAGACCGGGACTGTGAGACGGCAGTAAACGCGACCGAGGTGACGCAGAGCGCGGTAGTGTATCGACAATGCGTCGACGGGGCGAATCGTTTCTATCTTGGCGGGCCGGGTTTCAATATGACCGCTGTCGCGGTCTTCGAGGACAGTTCATGCTCGGAGACGCCGGTGGGGATCAGATTTACACGCGACTTCGTGTGTGGAGCCAGTCGGGACTCCGCTAAGACGGTGTGTGGGCCTGATGGCGCGGCGCTTTACTCGATCTCGAGCTGCACCAGCGACTACTCGGGGCTTTCCTCGACGATGTTTGGCTCCAACACCCCATACGTCGTTGTGGAAGAGTATTCGGATTCACGGTGTTCTCAGGTAGAATCGGTTACTGTCTACATCGCGGACGGTGTCTGCCACTCCAACACGGACGATGCCACAAGTTTCAAGGTCACGCTCACGACTGAAGCCGCAGCGACGATCACCACGTGCGCGGACACGTACTGCAATGATGTCCAGGATCGGATCGTCGTGGACAGGCAAAGCCTCACGTCATACGCGTGTGTTCGCGAGGAGTACTGCAACTCGGACAGCGGCTATGGCTGTTCAACGAGAATTTCCGTCGGTGGCTTGGACAGTGGTGTGAGTGTATCGCCGATGAAAGCTTCTTCTTTTTACGACGTGAAAGACTGCGGTTCTGCGCCAGTTGAATTTACAGTTCAACCCGTTCGAAGTTGTTCGGTGTCAACAACAGATACATGCCAGAAAATCGATTCCTGGTCCTACGCGTTATACCAAGCATCCGACTGTGTTGAGGATGTAGCCGCGTTTGCTGCGTCAAAGTTTGGGAGTGTCCCGTACGTGATAGTGGAGAATTACGCCGCCGACACCAATTGCCAAACGTTTAAAACCGCCGTGGTATACAAAGCTGACGGCAAATGCTACCCGCGAGTCAGTGATGGCACCTACTTCAAGATAACACCAAGCTTGGGAACTTCCCTCACGATTGCAACGTACCCGGATTCATCCTGTAGCGACTTGGACGTTGAATACGTCACTGTGGGGACCAGGTTCATCAACACGGGAAGGTGCTTCAAAGGGAGCCAGCGATTCTACGCCAACATGAGCGTCCTGTTCGCCCCGAGTCCGCCACCGATGGTGGACGTCGAGTCGCTCACCCGCGAGCAGATCATGTTCCCCGAGTGGCTCTGGGAGCCAACACCTCGTCGAGTCTTCCAGAGCGACTAGCAGGCCCCATCATCTTTTCCTTCCGTTGCAGAGAGATACATTGTAATGACGCTTGCTTGCACATCGATTAGGTGAGACCTGAGTATCTTCTTCCACATTTTACTGATGAAGTGGGCAAGCAAATGTGTCAATTCATGTGGTAAGTTGGTCGCCTGTGTGTTTAATTTCCATGGACTTTCGGTAAATTTTACGTCCATTTTAAGTTTCGCAGAACGTGCGGCGGAGGGTCCTCCACGCCACTTCGGACAAGAAGATCGCGGGGATCCAAGGCCATAGAGGCTCATTCATTCTCGAATCGACCGGGTCCTGCAGAGCGAAGCAAGTATTGGTGGGATGCGATTCTTGTGGCTCGGCGTCGGCGCCGCAGTCGTCCTGTGGGACTTTGTCAGTGGATCAAGCTATCGGACGAGTGTCGTTCTCTATGACAACAGCTCGTGCTCTCCTCCAGCGAGCGTCGTGGCATTCTCGAATCCCGGGTACTGCTGGCAGCCGCAGGAAGATCACTACGCCCCCGTGTGCCAAGACAACGGCGTGAGCAATTCGGTGACTGACTGCACCTGGTACAGCATTGGGGGAGAGGATACCTACGGACTCCTACACGAAGCGTTTGGAGACTCGGTGCCGTATCTGATTGTGGAGGAGTATTCCTCAGTGTATTGGTGGTGGACAGCGTGTGACGTGGGGTGGTGGGGCGGCGACTACGGCTTGGGGGACGTCACGGCCTACCGCTTCGATGAAGTCTGCCACTCCAATCGCGACGGCACGGGAGCCGCACGACTTATGCTGGATGACAAGCTGACGATTACCAAGTACAACGATGCAAGCTGCAGCTCGGTGCAATCGCAGAAGGTGGTGACGTGGCAGATGGCAACACAAGGTCAGTGTGTCGACAACACCAAGTTCTACCTTCGAGGAGCAAAGCCAGCGATGGCTGCAGTCGCCGTGTTTGACGACATGGCGTGCTCGACTCCAACCAAGATCACTTTTACTCAACATTTCGGCTGCAGTGTGTCTCAAGATCGTTTCTCGCCCGGGTGCTTTCCCAGTGGAGCAACTCAGTACTCGATTACTACGTGTACGAGTGACTATTCTTCGTTCATTGAGTCAACGTTTGGCGGTTCCACTCGCTATCTGGCCGTGGAAAAGCACTCGGATTCATGGTGCGGGGTACTGCAAAGTGTGACTGTGTACCTGGCAGATGGATCGTGCCACACCAATGTTGACGATGGCACCAGCTTCATCGCTAATCTTAACGCGGATGGCTCGGGAGCGATCGAATTGTACGCTGATTCCTACTGCAGTGAACTCAATGGCAACATTGAGGTGACCAAACGAATGGTTACGCACTATACCTGCACCCAAGGATGCGAGGATGATTACTGCTCCAAGCGTTATTTCGTCGGGGGATTTGGTGGGCCGCCAGCGAAGGGATTGATGATGGCTGTGTCGGTCTATGACAGCACGTCGTGCTCACAGCCCGCAGCAACGATGAAGTTGACGAGAGAATTGTCTTGTACGCCACAACTAAGACCCCTAGAGCCGGAGTGTGAAAATATCGATGGAGTATATTCGATCTCGGATTGTGAGATTTACGAGGCTGGAGGCTGGGATAGCAGTGGACTTATTGGGCAAGCATTCGGTGATCATACCCGCTTGACGGTGGAGGAGTACGACACCTCGTTTGGCGAGTGCGCCGGTACGGACGCTCTTATCCAAGCCACCGTGTATTCGCTGGACGAAGAATGCCACCCGAATCGAGACAGCACTGCAAGTACCAAACTCACGTTCGGTCGGTCGCTCACCATTTCCACGTACGCTGACCCATTTTGCACATTCCCGCTATCAGAGACGCATTTGACGTGGGGGTCAGTTGTTTACGCGAGTTGCGTTGAAGGCAGCACGAAAGCGTTCATCAATTCGTGGCCGGACCTCACAGCTGTAGCCATCTTCGACGGTGGTGACTGCTCTGAAAGACCGATTAAGCTGCAACTCACGCAGCTATTTGGATGTAACGTGGCCCATGACCCTATTAGGAGCGTTTGTGGGCCCGATGGTTCATCACACAGCTCGATTTTGAGTTGCACTCGAGATTACAACGGCCTCGCCGCCGCTACATTCGGCAGTGACAAGCCGTATTTGATGGTGGAGGAATTTGCCGATTATTCGTGCTGGCAACCACAAAATGTGAATGTGTACATTGCCGATGGCTTCTGCCATGCCAACACCGACGATACTACAAGCTTCATGGCCGCAATTTCACAGGACGGATCGGCGACAATCACCACGTACTCTGACTCAAGCTGCACTCTTGTCGATGATACTACCAGTGTCAGCAAACGCAAGCTGATCGACTCTTCTACCTGCTATCCCAGCAGTGACTGCAGCGTGGATGGTGGTTCGTGCAGCACACGAATTTCGTATGGAGGACTGGGAGGACCTCCATCAAATGGTAAATTCACCGCTGTCACCTTCTATGGAGCTGATTCTTCGTGTTCCCAGCCTGCAGAGATGGTGAAGTACACCCGTGAACTTGTTTGCACGCCCCAAGAATATTATTGGAGCCCCAAGTGCGAAAAGAGCGGAGAGCTACACTATACTTCGTATTGTACGAGCTATGGGAGTGGGGGCTCCGACAATTACGGCTTGCTTGATAGAGCTTTCGGCTCGAATGCCTATCTACTTGTCGAGGAATACGATCTATCGTTCGGAGAGTGTGGGAACCCTTACGCTACCGATACCGTTGCAGCTTATCTACTGGACGAAGACTGCCATGAAAGTCCTGACGGGACAAGCTACCAACTTACACTTGGTAACACCGCCGTTCTGACGAAGTTCGACGACCCGGTTTGCACTGCAGTATCAGCACAGACGGAAGTATCGTGGCGGAATGCTTATCGAAGCCCTTGCGTTAATGGAAGTCCAGGTCGAGCAACCCAGTATTATTTTCGTGGCCCACATCCCCCACTTACAGCACTTGCTGTGTATGACGATAGTGAGTGCTCCGGCAAACCCGTCGAGCTCCGATTTAGTCAAGATTTCGTATGTGGTGCAACGCTTCATCCGGAAAAGGCTGTCTGCGGAGCGGAAGGAACCTCATTGTACTCCATTTCGAGCTGCACAAACGACTACTCCAGCCTCACAGATACCGTTTTCGGCACTGATGTACCGTATATTATGGTGGAGGACTTTGACGATTACTATTGTGGTCTAACGCAGGCAGTCAACGTGTACACAGCTGATGGTGCCTGCCACTCCAGTGCTGATGGATCTACCAGCTTCATGGCAACGATAACTGCGGACAGCTCGGCTACAATCACTACGTACAGCGACGCAATGTGCTCTGTGATCGACAAAACTTCGACGATGACCAAGCGAGAACTTACGGCATACTCCTGTCTCCATGACCGCAATGAGTGTAGCGATGAGGACGGATTGAGCTGCAGCAAACGTATTTCAATCGGAGGACTTGGGGGTTTTCGGTCAAAGGGTCGGATGGTGACTGTCGCGGCGTACAACAGCACTGGTTGTCCGCCGCCAGCATCGAGTGTGGCATTTTCAAGAGGCCTTATGTGTCTACAGCAGAGCAGCGGGGGAAGTCCTGCGTGTGGGGACAATGGAACAGTGAGCTTTGATACAGACTGCATCAGCTATGACGTGGGGGGAGGTTGGGACGCGCAACGCTTAGTTGGCCGAGCCTTTGGCTGGTCGCAGCCCTACATCCTCGTGGAAGAGTACGACGAGTCCGCCATTTCCACCGCCACTCTCGCTAAGAGCACGGCTTACCTGTACGATAGCGCGTGCCATGTCAATCAAGATGGGACTGCAAGTACAAGGCTCACTCTTGATCGGTCGCTAACAATTACGGAGTACGAGGATCCGTACTGTGATCTCGTGTCAATGGAGACAGAAATTACATTCGCGGAAGCGTATTACAGCTTCTTCATCGACGGCAAAATACGGGCTTATTTGCGTGAGGGGATCCCCGATTTGACGGCGGTGGCTGTCTATGGAGATAGTTCCTGTTCCGAGCTGCCTGTCAAGCTTACGCTGAGCCAGTACTTCGAGTGCAAGGGGGAACGAGATAGCACAGCATCTGCCTGTGAGCAATCCACCGCCAACCTGTACTCCACTTCGAGCTGTACACGTGACTATGTGGGGCTCGCAAGTTCTGTGTTTGGGGATGATAAACCGTACGTGTTAGTGGAAGAGTTCTCTGATGGCTCGTGTGGGTTGATACAAGATGTTACGGTGTACGCAGCGGATGGAGCCTGCCACACCAACAATGATGGTGCCACAAGCTTTAGAGTCACACTGGCATCGAACAGCGCAGCAACGATCACAAGGTACACTGATGCGAGGTGTAAGACCGTTGAGGACAGCGAAACTCTACGATACGAGATTCTCTTCTATTCATGTATCGAAACCAGCGACTGCGCGGATGCAAATCGTTACGGCTGCAGCAAACGGTACTCTGTTGGAGGACTTGGTGGCTCACCTTCGCTCGGTCGGATGACTGGAATTGCAATGTACGGTGACAGTTCGTGCTCGCAGCCAGCGGAGACCGTTACCATAACACGAGACCTGGTTTGGAACCCCAGAACGGACGGCATCGGGTCTGAATGCAGAGCTATCGATAGCGGTGATCTATACTCTACATCGCAGTGTGTTAGTGTGGACGACTCATCGGACAAGTATCGAGTTCTTGACAACGCATTTGGTTGGCGCTCTCATCTGGTCGTGGAGGAGTACGACACGTCGATTGGCAGTTGCTGGAGCCAAAATGGATTGGCGAGTGTCTCTGGGTATATCCTGGACGAAAACTGCCACGCCAACTCTTTCGGGACCAGCTCCAAGCTCTCCTTCGGTCGGTCTCTAATCCTCACCAAATACGACGACGCTTATTGCTCGACCGTATCATCGGAGACGGAGGTAACGTGGGATATGATCACGTACGGATGTGTTGGTGACAACACGATGTATTATCTTCGAGGGCCTGCTCCAGATTTGACAGCGGTCGCTGTCTACAACGACAGATCGTGTGCCGGAACCCCGACAAAGCTCGAATTGACTCGACGCCTAGGCTGTAACGCAGACCAAGACCCCTCGCAGTATTCTTGCACTGAAGACGGGTGGACGCTCTACTCGACTTTGATTTGCGTCAGTGACTATACAGAGTTTATTTCAACCAAGTTTGGTGATGACACGCCGTACCTGATCGAAGAGAGGTTCATGGACAGGTGGTGCAGCCAGTTTGAATCCGTGACGGTGTACACAGCCGACGGCTCCTGCCAGGCGAATACCGACGGCGCGACAAGTTTCATGGCTTCGATCTCAGTTGCCAACCAGGCAACTATTGTGACATATTCCGATGCTTATTGCGGTGCCGTGAACTCTACGACGATCGTTGACAACGTACGCAATGATACGTTTTATGCAAGGTGCGATTGGGGCAGTGCGCGCACTGATCAAGTTGCAGCAAGAGATTCTCCGTGGGGGGCGTGGGAGGGTCTCGATCGATGGCGTCCAAGGCGGTGATGATCTACGAAGACGGCTATTGCGACGGACCGCCCGTGCAACTCGTAGTTACGAACCAATGGGCCTGCTCAGCGCCGCCAAAACCCGGTTGTAGCGCAACATTGAACGGGTCTACCACGGTATACCAAGACTACACTTGCATCGACGATGTGCGTGAGTTCGCGACTTCTCAGTTTGGTACTACACCGTATTTGGTGGTGGAAGACTACGTCGAAGGAACGAGGTGCAGGACGCAACAAGGCGCGGTGGTTTTCAGAGCCGATGGAGGGTGCTTCTACAATGCCGCTGCTGGCACAAGCTTCAGCATTTTCCCGAATGTCGGAGGCTCCGTGACTATCGCAACGTACCCGAACTCAAACTGCAACGACTACGAGGCGGACTACGTCACCATTGGAGCCAAGTACATCGGCACAGGCGAGTGTTTGGAAGGGCAGCTCAGACTGTACGCAAACATGACGGGACTTCTAACCCCTGCAAAGCAAACCCATTCCTCGGACATCGACTTCAAGGCCCGCGAAGAAATCATGTTCCCAGAGTGGCTGTGGGATCCAGCACCGCGCAGAATTTTCGAGAGCTCGTAAGGCCTTACTACGTAGTATTGGCTTGTGCATTTGGAGCGACGATTTCAAGTTGTAGTGAATTTGTTTGGGTGTTGTACTGCTTTGATCTCTATATACTTTTCGTGTTCCCAAATTGAACCATCCTGACTCCGCTCACGGGTCGTGTGAGGAGTTTCCTTGATTATCGTCCGGAAGTACTTCAGGAACCCAAGCTCATCAGGGAGCAGCATAAGCAGGTCGGATACTCGCAATGAGGGTCGTGGGCTTATCGTTCGTCTTGGTTGGTGCTGCACAGGTTTTCACGCGTGGAGATGGCGGTTTGCAGTCTACCGTCGCTGTACACGACGACAGCTCGTGTCGCGCACCTCCCCACACCATGACGATCACAAGACAACCCGGTTGTACGCCTCCATCAGACCACAATGAACCCGTCTGTGCGAGCTCTGGGACGATAAACTTCGTGGAGGACTGCGTACACTACTACGATGGGACGTGGGACGACTACGCACTGATCTACAACGCATTCGGTAGGGGAAATGTGTCGTTCCTAGTCCCGAGGAGGATTTCAATACCGACCTCGGGTGGTGCGGAGACAACAACGCCTTCACCAATGCAACCGTGTATCTGCTGGATGAGAACTGTCATGCAAATCTCGCGGGGACGAGCTCGAAATTCACCATCGGCCACTCCCTGATCCTCACAAAATACGCCGACCCGACCTGTACGACCGCGGTGAACACGACAGAGATAACCCAGGCGATGCTGTCCCACCGATCGTGTCTCGACAACAGGCGACGCTATTATCTAGGCGGGCCAAGCCCCAGTTTGACCGCCGTCGCAGTCTTCGAGGACAGCTCCTGTTCCGACAAAGCGGTGAAGATCTCGTTTACTCGAGGGTTTGAATGCAGAGCAAGTCGAGATCCTGCTAAGACGGAGTGTAAATCCGATGGTGCAACGCATTATTCCATCGCGAGCTGCTTCAGCGACTACTTTGAGCTTGCATCGACTGTGTTCGGCGGCAATAATCCGTACATTGTCGTGGAGGAGTTTTCGGAGTCGTATTGCAGTCAAGCGCAACGCGTTACTGTGTACATAGCGGACGGGGTTTGTCACTCCAATACTGATGATGCGACGAGTTTCAAGGCCACACTCGCGCCGGAAGGCACCGCGACGATCACTACGTACAGTGACACGTATTGTGCTACTGTACACGAGAGAATCGACGTGAGCAGGCAAATGTTGACGGTGTATATGTGCGTTAGCGGCCAGAGCTGTAAGGCGGAAGATGATCAAGGTTGTGGCCGACAATTTTCCGTTGGTGGGTTGGGAGGACATTCAGCATTGGGTCGAATGACGAGCGTTGAGCTTTATGAGAGTGATGAATGCTCTCAGCCGGCACAAACAGTGACAATAACCAGAGAGCTAAGCTGCACACCTCAGCCAAACCACTGGCAACCAGTATGCGAGGACTCGGAGGCAATGTACTTTGTGAGAGATTGTATCGATTACTTCCCGGGTGGGTCGGACCCCTACGGAGTGATCGACAACGCGTTTGGCCCTAATAAGCCATACTTGCTTGTGGAAGAGTACGACTCTGACCTTGGTCGCTGCGGAGACTACAGCGCCTTGATAAACGCGACTGCGTATTTGCTGGATGGGAAATGCCACGCGAACCTCGCACGAACGACGATTACCAGGCTCACCATCGGCCGCTCCCTCATCCTCACCAAGTACGACGACCCGGACTGTGTAACTGCAGTGCATTCAACAGAAGTCACGCGGGCGATGATAACTCATGAAGTTTGTGTCGACAATTCGAGGCGCTTCTACCTTGGCGGCCCGATTTCGAGCGGCCAGGGATGTAACGCGGAGGACGACTTTGGTTGTCGAAATAGGCTTACTGTCGGTGGATTTGAGAGGCCCAAGACCTGCACGAAGATCGATTTCCCTTACTGGCTATGGTACGGGGAGGATAGCGACTAGCAAAACCAGTGTAAGACGCAGCTATCGTAACTTGATATATTTTTCTTCTTCATTATCCATGATGAGCGTGATAGGCTATCACCGATAGCATCCAGTTTAATCACCAACATTCTGCCGTTCCGTAGATGCTCGTTGAACTAGCAACTGCTTGTCGCTGGCTGGCGATCCTGCTTTGGTAGCGTCTCGCTTGGGCGAATGCTTCTTCTCGTGCAGGAGAACGTCATGTCGAATGAGTCCCGCATTCTCTCCTTCGTCGTCCCCACCGCGCAAACTCGATACGCCTTCTTCGTCTGCCTCCAAGTCCTCACCGCTGTCGGATTTGCTGATAGCATCGATGTCGTCGTCCCCACCACGAGCGATCCAGCGCGAGGCTATGCCGCCGGAAACCATAACGGTTGTAGTGACCAACAACAATGCCTCGAGATGCGGCGGTGGTCCCATGAGGAAACCGTTCACGAATTGTGCTGTGATGGCAGCTACGCGATTCGAGCAGTTCACCACCGAGATACCCGTTGTTCGGAGCTCCTGCGGGAAATTTTCAGCTGAAAGAACTCCAAACTGAAACACAACACGAAACCAGAAGCACGTTAGTGTGTGACTAAAAGCACGCAAATCAATCGATTTCCAGTACGACGACGTACTCCATTCCAAGCTGCCGTCGTACAGGCGTTAAAGAGGCACGAGACTAGTACAATGATCGTCTTCGAGCCCTCCACGTTGAATGCAAACAGCAGTGCGCAGAAACCTGACATGAAGAGTGCGCCTGACAGCAGGCGCTGATGACCGATAATGTCGATAAGGTACAAACTACAAATCCACGCAAATTAACAGTGTTAGTCGCTGGCACGTTGTCACGGAGCCCCTCGTGCTCGACTCACCTGACAATGTTACCCGGTAGATTAGCCCCGGCAAACAGGAACGCGTTCTCAAATGGGTTCGACAGCCCAGCACTCTCGAATAGCTTCGTGATCCACGTCGACAGACCGTACGAGCCAAAGCTCAGAGAAAAGCCACACAACATTAACAGCAGCGTGGGTCCTGCGTTCGGTGGCTCAAACAACCGAACAACAACGCGCAAACTGTCTCGGCTGCACACTGCACTGTGCGAGTTCGCCTCCACCGAATCATCCACATCCGTACCAATCTCCATCTTCCGCACCACTTTAGCCTCTCTATCACCGTTCTCATTATCTTCACCACTAGAAAACTTGAGTTGAATATGCCTTCCACTCTGGTGCACTTGATGAACATACTGCAGCACAGCGGACGCGCCTTGTGCGTCACCTTTACTCGCCAAAAAGTGGGGACTTTCAGGGACATACCACCAAGCCAGCGCAAAGCACGTGAAGGACGGCAGCCCCACCACTCCCGCGAACCAGCGCCACGACAGCTCCAGTATCCGTTCCCCGTTACTGTACTTGCCCAGCATGATCCACGCCGTGCCCGCTGTCAGCACTGCGCCCACCATCCAGAAGGAGCACAGAATCGTGACATATCGACCTCGTGCCGACACCGGGACGTGCTCCAGGCACAGAGCGAACAACGAGGCCACCACTCCACCCACGCCCAGACCCGCCAGAGCTCGGAAGAAAATGAGCCAGTAAATGTTCGGCGAGAAGGCCGACATGAAGGCAGCAATGGCATTAATGGCCAGCGTCATGAGCAGAACTGGCTTGCGACCGTAGAGATCTCCAGCCACACCGCCCACCAACCCACCGCCCAGCATCCCAGCGAACACGGCGGCAGTCAGCAAACCTAAAAAAATATACAACATCGTCATAATTTTTTGGTTAATAAATATTATACAACATAACAGGATAATAGCTTTACGTACTCGACTCCCATGGTGTCATCTCGCCTTCTGTATCTTCATACACCGTCAAAATGTAGCCAATTGCCAGGATCTCTACTGCGTCAGCCACGTTCCCGAACCCTAAAATACTACGATTCTATAGGTCAGTTTATAGGATCCAACCTATAAGAAATATGGAACCCTGCAATATCTTACGTCACGACGCGATGCTGGTGGAACCCGCAGCCGATGAGCTCCATCTCGTCGTGCACTGCCTGCTTGAGCGCCTTGTTGTCGTCCACGAGCACCAGGTGCTCGTCGGGCGAGCCCCACGTCTTCACAGGCGCCGCCTCATGACTCATGCGACCGCCCATCTCGAAGTGAAGAGTTCATTTCAACAAGAAAAATCGAATTAGAAATATTTCTAACCCAGAATGTGTGCGCCACCTTAAGAACATTATCCGCCAATCAGCGATTGGTCCGCCACTCTCTCCCTCCAACTCAATCCTAGCACAAAAAATAAATAAGAGTGTCAAGAACTCAGTCCGCGGTCCCGTCCTGCGCGCCGTCGTCCCGGGGTCTGCGCTCTTCGTCTCCGCACACCGCCCGCCCCCTCTACTGCGCCGCAGTCCGCGCCCTCCGTGCCTACTCGTCTCGTGTCGTAACTCGCTCTAGCACCCAAGAAATCCCCAGAAAACCATGCACGCGTGGCGCTCGCTGTCGCGCAGCATCCTCGTGTTCACGAACGTGCTGTTCCTGCTGCTGGGCTCCGTGCTCGTGTCCATCGGAGGTTCGGCCGCCTCTGCGCGCGATTTTTCATGCAATTCCCACCTCTCTAGGCGCCGTATTGGCTTCAGTATGACCAAATTATGTCTAATCCACTGTATCATTGCTGCCTGCAGGCTACATGGCGTCGCTGCCGGCGCTCACCGAGTTCTCGGACGGCGGCGTGGCCTCGTCCGTCATCACGTGCGGCACGCTCATCATCCTGATCGCGCTGCTGGGCTGCTGCGGCGCCCAGTGGGAGAGCAAGGTGTTCCTCTTCCCGTACGCCATCCTGGTGCTGGTCTCGGTGATCGCGCAGCTGTCGCTGGCCGGCTTCCTGACCCACGTGCACAGCTCGCTCGTGGAGGTAGCCAAACACAACTTCGACCTGTCGGTGCTGGCGCCCGCGGACCAGGACACGCTGCGCTGGATCAACAAGAGGTTCAAGTACGTGTACTATGGCTGCGGCTTCGACGTGGACATCGACCTCACGGGCACGCGCAGCCGGCCGCTCATCGCGTCGTGCTCCAACCCGGAGTTCGCGTGGTTCGCACCTTTTGTGGAGGAGAACTGCCCCATCGGCCACAAGCAGCTGCAGGCCGGCAGCAACTTCCTCAAGTGCGCGGGCCCCAGCTTCTCGCTCAGCAACGCCATGACCGAGCACACGATGCTCTGCGCGTGCGAGACGCGCATGATCTCGTGGGTCAACGACCAGTCGCTGCTCGTGGCGGTCTTCGTCTTCGTCATCGTGGCGCTCGAGATCATGCTCGTGGCGCTGTCGTGCTACATCATCCACTCGCGCCGCCACCGCCGCTACGGCTACCAGGAGATCACCATGCCCGTGCGGCAGCAGCCGTACAACCCGCACCCGCGGAACTACTTCGGCCAGCAGGCCAGTCAGCGCCAGCCCCTCAACTCGCAGCCGGCGTACACGTCGTACGGGCCGCCAGGGGGAGAGAACCCCTACGCGGCAGCGGCCACGGGAGGCAAGGCCAAGAAGACTGCCGGCTACTAGCTGTCGGTCGCCTTGCCTTTGGGTTTGAGGTCAGCCGACCCCATGTTTGAAATAGGTCAATTACGTAGGTGCGCGCACGGACTGATCCACACGAACGTGAGTGTCTGCCAGTCCGCGTAGGAGAACAAGGATTCAAAAGTTTTACAAGAATTAACCACTGTGCATATCGAAAGCGGGAGAGCGTCAGTGATCTCAATAGGAATCCGTTTATCAACACCTTTCACGGCTCAAACACTTCCATCACTGAGATAGAAAGCCCAAGTTTCCTGTCACTCTCGAATTGCAGAACGTCGATGGCAACGAAGAAAGTGTGGTTCCTCCGTCACTCGTTTCCTGGATGTTGCGTTCGAGAAGGTCAAGGCAGCTCTCCTAGCCTCCTAG
>JAIKVE010000317.1:0-23083 GCA_024679115.1 Phytophthora pistaciae | reverse complement strand
CACTATATGATATCATGGGATCTGTCTCCATACAAACACTAAGACTAATCGCTCCTTATGTTGGACCTACAACATACCAGAGACGCTGCGAAAAAAGTGAATTAGGGTATACACCGCTTATGTAGTACCGTACAACATACGGGATCAACATACCAGAGACGCTGCGAAAAAAGTGAATTAGGGTATACACCGCTTATGTAGTACCGTACAACATACGGGAACTAAGGGGTTAACGGAGTACAATTATCCCCTACAAACGGTTCACACATATTAGTTAGGTACAGTTGAAACAATAGAAATAATAATAATGAATAATAAATATCTGGTATGTTCCAAGTTGTGTAAACTTTAAATATTTTAATTTAAATAAATATCAATATCAGGTGTTTTTAAGCATAGCACTTGTGGACGTCGTACGTGTTCTTCTTGCCGAAGTGGCATATGCACTTGGCGCAGTAGGCTCCCTTGTCGTTATTGGCCTCCCGCTTCCCAGCGATCTCCTCCTTATCCGTGCTGTCATCGCAGTAGCGTTTATCGCGTGCGAGCACACACCGATTCACAGCGCCTGAAATTGTAATTGCAGCGGTAGAATCCACATGTCGCCGACTGTACCGCTTCATCATTCGACCTGGAGATGGGACAGGACGTGCACGTTGAACATCTTGCACACTGGGTGGTCATTGGGCAGATCCCCGCGGTAGAGCACCAGGTTCGCTGCACCGAGCTCTAAATGAATCGTATTAGAGCGAATAGCGCTCCCACTGAAAGCTCCTGAGACAGTCAGAAGCTTCGTGCCCTCGTGAAGCGCAACCCGGTCCGACGTCTTGACCCATTCGTGCTTCTAGATGGCCGACGTGGTCTCCGCGGTCTGGAAATCGCGGTGCAGCTCCTCGGGCGGGCAGCCTTCCTGGACGCCAACGATCGCCCATGGCTTGTCAACACTTTACGTATCGTACATACTCGAAGCAAAATTCCCCAAGCGCTTGTAGACAAGACGGAAGATTGGTTGCTTAGTACTAATGTTAGCAGATCGGTTGAGCACCGTTTGGTGGCGCTTCTCGGCATCTGTTAACCTGAACCACTGGGACCCGGGCACGACATTCACGCCGATCAGAGTCATGTCGACTTCTTCGGCGGTGGAAAGCAGCGCACCATGGTAGCCGCGGTTCAACCGGACGCTCGGGATGGTGATCTTGGCAGAAGAGGAAGGCGTGACCATCGTAGTTTAATTGGGTCGTTAGCATGCTTGTGAGGCCTTGAATTGCGTTGCGTGCGATCCCTATCGGCCTTCAGGGAACTGTCGTCTCACTAGCATACCTACTAATTATTAACCAATCACATCGTTTTTGGTCTCTGCCGCCAATTGGTCGGTGTTTGTCACTAACTTTGTCGTTGTTTGCGGCCTCAGATGATACATATCTCTAGTACGCATTGGGGTTTCACCACGTGGACAAGATCCACCATGTATTCAAGTTCAAGTCAATCGGCTTGAAGTTGAAAGCAAAGATACTCTTGGGCGAAGGTCAAGGACAAGGGCAAGGACTTAGGCTATAAGACAAGAAAATAAGACGCAACTTTTTTTTTATTAGCATACTATTAACACGCAATGCCCCTAACAGACCGCATATTCACTACGGAGGGGTCTTGAAGAAGCAATGCTATCGCTCTGAAAATTGACACAAATGTTCGCATAAGTCTCATTAGAAAACTACTGAATGGTTACCCTCAGTGGTTAAAGACTAGACTACAACACACCACGATAAACTTGAAGCAAACACAGCAAGGACCACCTTTGACCGCATATGGGAAGGGAGGGACTAGGTTGCCAATCATGCTTAGGAGAATTGTCCTATGGCGCCCCCAAACTCTGTATTGCAAGCGCAGACCAAAGCATGGGCGTTGTAGCTGAGTTTACCGAAGTTCCCGAAGGTTTAAACGCCACCAGAGGCGCAACGGCGAACCAATGGATTGTTCAGCAAAATTGAAAGTGAAGAATGGACTGCAAATTGCGGAGGTGTGGCTAATACTAACCATTTTAAAGGCAGAATTCATAAGATATGCCAGAAGTCACCCGAAAATGTGGTAACTGAACCACAAATTATGGTTAAGCGTATGATTTTTTTACTGTAACGACCATCATATGCTATGCTGAATTTTGCATATAGCAAAATGTCGTTAAAGGTTAAAAAAATGTGTTTTCTGGCTATACAAGAAATCATGAGAAAAATGGGAAAGAAATGAATGTAGTTATCAGACGTCCTAAGAAATGGGAACTCATGCTAGTATACTAGTATTGCAGACAACTAGATGTGTAACCACACGTTAAAAGAATCTAGTAGAAGGTGTAATCTAAACGTAAACATTGGACGTGCTAACAGCCGCCAACAGAAAGGATAGGACCATTGTGTGTGCATGTAATGATATAGAATGGGCTTCAACGTTTCGAGGAAGTGGTTAGTGGATCCTACTGATAACACACATTTGAATATATTAGCCAATAGGAATCGTATCAAACACGGACGTCAAGATCAAGAGCTGGTGGTTCTGGCGCGAGGCCAGTTTACTCATGTGGCACGCACCATATAAGTGCCGAGGGATGGAGAGAGTGGAGGCGGACGCGTGGTATGGCCGCAGCAGTCCCCCTCACTTCGAAACGGACGGGTTACAAAAGAAATGTCCAACAATTATATATATAAATAAATATCTACAACAACTAAGAGAGAGACCGTCCAGTGTGTCAGTCCGTGTGAAGCCCATGGCGACAAAATTAGGGTGGTCCACATATCGTACATAGACAGCCTTGGATGCCGCAGGCGGCCCCACCCAAGCTGCCGAGCGCAGCGAAGGCGGCACCCGCGTGCGTTATTGCGGGGCCGCAGGGCCCGCCCATTAATTAGTAGCTAATAACACTGGGAGTAGTGCAGCGAGCCGACGAGGCGAGCGGAACGGGGTCGGTAACCTCACCCTGCCGCATAGTGCTTGGCCCAATACTTTTTGGAACACCTGCTATTAACTAAAATGGACCTAATGTGTAGTTAATAGCGCTGTGGCGACGTTTGCTGCAAATGAACCTTTGCTACAATATTGATATTGTAGTGAGCGATAGCAGCGCACAGTTAACGATAGCGGCGGAGAGTAAGCGATAGCAGCGGATAGTAAGCGATAGAAGTGCATAGTTGTGGATTGCAGCGCGTACTAAATGGTAGCAGCGTTTAGTAAGCGATAGAAGCGACGTAATAAGCGACAGGAGTGCGCGTACATGTAGTGGAAGGCGTTCACTAACACGCATAGTATATTTTTACTGTAATTCTTTAGGAATGTACATATTATCGCTACAGCGGCGCACTGTGTTCACCTTGGGGGAATATTTAGCTACACTTGCTTGAACGTGTTTCGTATTGTTTTTTAAGGCACAATATGTATCGGTAGGTTAATGCGCTATTAGGGTAGTAGATATTCTGACATTCAATGAGCTGGAGCTTTTTATTATAGTTCACGTAGAAATTCCTTCTCTAACCATGTTATTAAACCGATATACAGACAGGAAACAGAATTAGCATAGCGCAAACGCGTATTTATAGTTATGGGGCGTCTTAGCTACTGCAATGCAGGTGGTACGCTAAAATGCTAATGTTTGCCACGTAGTAGAATAATAAACTCATAGCCACGCCTACAAAATGACTTTGGAAGCAAACCACGTAGTAGTTAGCGCAGCCCGCAGGTACATTTGACAGAATATATAACATGCTGAAACGATGTGGCCAATGCAAACACGGTCTCCATGCAAGAACACATGCACTAAATATAATCCTATGTACAGGATTAGCGAAGCTCATACTTTGCTTATTGCTGGGAATTATAGCCCCAATGCAGAATGTAGATGGACGAACCTAACAACAGAGAGTTTTTTTTTGTTATGGTACGTTGATAAACTGTGTAAAAAAACACGTACATAGACTTATGTGAGCACACCGAAGATAGCATACCAGATTGATCTACGCTACCATGATTTATTGCTCATGCTTATTTCTACTACATCCACAGTAAACACGGATTGTTAGACACTGCGGATACTTTGTAGTTGGGTTAAATAATCGCGACGATGTGGGCACGGTTTTACCGTACAACACTGGCCCGTATAATAGAGAATATTTTACCCTGTAACATACATCTACTCATAGTAACGCTGACGTGGGAATAGTTGTTTTGGATGATACCATCCACGGAACCATACTAAGAGTACCCTGAACATAAAAGACTTTTTACACGCACACAATCAAAATTAATATCATTTGAACTGGATAAAAGCCCACCGAAGCGAAGCGGAGGTGGGCGGCCCTAACTACTGCAACTAACCACAAAACCTTCCGCCGCGTAGCGGCGGCGCTCGGCTAGTCCCAACCATCTACTAGAGAGACCGCCCAGTGTGTCTGTCCCGTGTGAAACCCGTGACAAAAAAATAAGGTGGTCCACATAATCGTACTTAGGCTGCCGAGCGAAGCGAAGGCGACCCCCCCCCAATACGATATTGCGGGGCCGTAGGACCCGCCCCGGCCTTGTATAACTAACCTAACATAGCGAGAGGTGCAACGAGCCGACGAGGCGAGCGGAACGGGGGTATATCAACTAACTACTTAGTTAATATTATCCGGCGCGTAGCGGCGGCGCTCGGCAAATATATATATATACTGTGGTCGGCACCCCTAATGTCCGATCGGGTAGTAAATTGGTCGAGGTTTTGGCTATTTTTGACTTCAAAAGTCGTTTTTTTTGGACTCTTAATTAGATTCCACATCTCTATGTAGACTAGGAATTATTAGGGCGATTAACAAGTAGGCACATGTGCTTAATCCGATTCGCAAACAACAAAAATGTTGGTAAATAAGGCGGAATGCCATCGTGCAAGTCGGCATTCCGAGCGTTTTGAGCTATATAATTCTAGCTCCAAATTGAGCATACAACGCTACGGCATCGAAAAGGTACCGCCTTTTACCAGTCATAAGGGCTCACCTAAATGCATATGGGGTAGTGTTATCAAATTAGATGACCTCAAGCAAAATGCATCGTACTTAGAAGCATATATCCTGTACGCACTCGGCCTTCAGGCCCCCCCGGCGGCTAGCCGGGGTGAGCTGTGACTGTTCGGACACGGCTAGTGTCTTTCTCGCGGACTAATGGCATCATATATTGCGGTTAGACGATAGTGTAAGGGGTGTACTTCGCGCCCATGCGCTTGGAAGCTGTGTGCGGGCCTTTGCCCTCGCTGCAAACGCGCGCCCAGCGCCGGCGGGAGAGCCGTCCTAAGCCATGATCATCGGTTCGAGGCATTCTGAAAAATGCCGCTGAGCCAATTAGAATTATGTCGTACTTTATACTCCATATACGGTACCATGATCCCTTATGACAAAACGAACGATATCACAATCGATCGCACCTTCTGATTGGTCAAAAGTACTTTGGTCCTTAAGACAAAGACCCCTTACGACGGTTAAAAGGCGGTATGTATGTGCTTGCTGAAATATTTTATTGAGTTCTAAGTTTTCCCTAACTTGCTTGCAAAGTATATTTCGGTTAGGCAGGTGGAACAAATCATTCACAAACAAGTTCTTGCGCTTTCGTCTCGCTTATCAGCCCCAAAAAGATCCCATGCCTTTGCTTCTCGACGACTTCTCTGGAACAATCTTTAGTGCCCATAAAAGTCTATGAGCACGTCAAACGTGCCAACGTATCCGTGCTGAAAGTCCGCCCGATGCCACATCTCTTCCCAACCTGCGGATGCAACATGGAATGACCCCCTAAAATGTCGACTATCGATGCCACATCTCTTCCCAACCTGCGGATGCAACATGGAATGACCCCCTAAAATGTCGACTACGGAATTTATAGATACGATATGTAGGCAAACAACTACGTGCCCGGACGCCAGGAAAAGCGTTCAAATGCCCCCCCCCCCGATCGATATCGACTGTGCAGCTGAACTCGTAGTGCATGGTGCGATATTGCGTCGACCACAATAATGGGGGGGAGTGGATTTTGTATTATCAAAAATGCCGAAGAAGAGCATGTCGAGGTTAAAGATGCTCACGACATTATTGAGGAAGCGACTCGTGCGGGTCGTGGCGGTTGGCGCATTTTTAGTCTGGTCAATGACTTCGATGATATATTCCACGCCATAGCACTCATTGAGTAAAATACATTATTTACCCAATTTTCCATGCAGTTCATACAAAACATAAAGGGTACATCTGTTTAGCCAGGACGGGAAATCGCACGTCTATATTACGAACATTGGTTGTCGTGACATGAGGAAGTTGGTACTGCTAAACGTTACTCTTACCAGATGCTGCAGAAATCGCTAAAGAGGGCCCTCGTAAAAGAGGCGTCATTTGGGTAAGCAAATGGCAACAGCTCACGAGGTCAATCTCCGATTTCACTTGTGGGTAATAGAGAGCGAACGAGCGCCATCCATGACCTCTCGTGTGGATCTCACTTTGAAAGCCGCCAAACCAGCTGCTTTGAAACCACCATGAGCTTCAACCCGCGCCCACCATACCCGCTGTTGTTACATTTATCAGTGCGGTTTGAAGCGACGGCGATCACATGCGTTAAGTGCCAATTGAAGGGGGTGGCCAGTGAGAGACCAAGTAATTCCGTGAAACTGGGAGCGCTCATCTGCGTCAAGCGTCACTCGGTCTTGTCGACAACACGACAACACTAACGCAAACACTCCCTCTGTTGGTTGATATCGTGCCGCACGGCAGTACTGTGGAGCTATTGTGATGTGGGTTTACCGCTGCCGCGTCTGTTGCAAAACGATGCTACTCTAAGCGAGGCGTCTCCAGCCACGAGCGCTACCGAGAGTGCAACCCCAACAAGGAGGCCATTGCTTGAAAACGGAATGTTGACAACGACAAGGGGGCGTTAGGCTAGAAATAACGGCGCGGCTTCGGTAAACAAAGCACGTACAATATGCACAACCACTCCAGTTAATGTTCTTTGGACGGATGTCACAGCTGAGAAACACGTCATAAGATTAACTTGCGCAAATGAAAAGCACACTGGTCGTCAACTTTAACATTTACTTCGCAACTTTTTGTCTAATAGTTAACCCTCTCTGTTGCAAAACGCCGCATGATGCATCGTTTTACAAATTTTGTCCAATCGGGTCTACGCATTATATGTTAAGCCAGTAGTGGTGCTAACGATAAAGGGCGTAAAACGATGCATTATGCAGCGTTTTGCAAATCTCTCCAAAATATTATACTGAGCTCCTCTCTGTTGTTATATTTGGGTTGCCGGCAGTGAGGTGTAAACCGCAACGGGGACGAGGACCACATGGACCTACTCCGGATGAAGTTGCTACAGGGAAAGACTGACGAACGTGTTCGCCGTGAAGAGCTGTAGACACCATGAAAAACAAATACAGATGACGATGACGGGGATGAGCGCGATGATCAAACCATGTGAGTAAGCCTTCTCATTTATTATTGAAACAACTCATTAGCAGTTCGTTGGATGCTAGTAGCGTAGGCCGTCGACAAGATTTGGTTTATGCCTACAACGCGCGTACGAAGATGGAACAAGAGCACAATCGAGAACAGGATACACTTGCGTTCTCCGCGTTTCTTGTTTGCCAGTCTATCTTTTAGCCGAGGAAATGCCTCTTGGAGTGCACGCATACCCCACTCTGCAGACCGACGCAAGGAGGTGATATCCTGAAAACACAAAAAATATACCGTTGTATATGTGAAATACAAAGACACGAGTAGCAAATTATTGTGACATCCAAATCAAGCGAGATGGTGGTTGCCGCAAAGGGTGTTAGCCTATTTATCGTAATACTTCCTGAAACCAGGCGATACGAGAGGATATAAATTCAGTCAATTTTTAAGAGTGGTTCTCGATGTCTCGACCAAGTGCAAGGTGATAGTACCTCCGCGTGTAACGTGGGCATGCAGATAAACTGGCGAAAGGCTGGGGGACTGTAAATGGTTAGGGGTGAAGCATTAGCATGGGCCCCCAGGCTGAAACCTGGGGTAGTTCGAATTATTTCTGGTAAGCTGCCTTCCTTTTATTATAAAAGAAATGTTGTCTCCAGTCGCGCTCGCCGTGCTAATAAACCGGCGCCAAGACAGGATCAAAAAGAAGGTTGCATCCGTGCGCCGGCGTATGCAGAATTGCATCACAAGAAGAGCTCTCCTCCCTCCTCACATATCACCTTTCTTGTCAACGCGCCAGACTGTATGCACGACCCGCAAGTTGCCGACTAAAGGAATGTGTATGCGAAGCTAAACAAATATTTCGCGCTCACCGGAGGTCAAGTGGTGGTCGATTCTGCGTTCTCCAAGGTTTCCTAGGGGTTCTTGCTAAAAACCGGTAAAGATATTGGCTTGCCTATGCCTCTTGGCATGCCGCCCTGTACTAATCGTACTCACCTTATTCTGTGAAGGGGGTTATTGTGAAGCTACCGCCGCGAGGCGTTGGTCGTGGTCGCCCCCGCTCAATGTGAGCCAATCAGTGTCTCGCGTTGGTGCTTGTGTGGGGTCGCCCCACTTCCTGGTTGAGCTTGGTGTTTGGGCTCACGTCCTCTGTGATGTCGCTCTATCTTCGCTTTAGGAGGCGGCTTTTGGTGAAGATGCGGATCGCAGATTCCACGGCTCGAGTCCAGCTACCAGACCCAGCTCGAGTTGCGCAACTTCAAGATGTCGTTGGTTCTAAGAACCCATTGCTCAGCAGCGTGTATGCCGTGGGACCCATGATATCTTTTATTACCCGTGCGTGTTTCTTGACCGATCCACCGAGTAATTTTCGGCCATTCCATCGACTATACTTGAGCAGTCTACTAAGTTGGTGTGGTTTATCCAGTTAAATGGACGTTTTAACGAGGAATAAGAGCTAACAAATTAATAGGACCCATTAACACTTCGTCCCTTCAAGCATCCAAACCGTACTACTTGATAAGTACCCCATTACCAGTTTAGAAACGTGTCGCACTACGAAAAACAAAAGTTAGATCAAATACTCATACTTATAACGGGTAGTACACAGCTTCAACATGGATGTATTGATCAAAGCTAGAGCAAAATAATACCTGTGAATGCGGCGGGGGCAATTGGAAAAGACATGTCATGCGCAAGATGTTTGACCCAGCGCGGTTACTCAGAAAGAGGATGTCAGGGGTAGATAGACTTAGACCTTCCGCTGTGTGTAGTGACCCATCTTACAACCTGTGAACGCCTCGAAGAGTCTCATACACGCCCAAGAACTAGCTTAATTTGATACCGGAGATTCCAAAACTGTACGAATTGTACAGATTAAAGCATTAAATGAGCTATAACAGCCGCTAAATTTCAAGCATTTGCATCATTAATCCAACGACAACGAGACAGCTGCACCCGCCTCGCGGAAGAAGTCAGCGCTACAAAGCCTCCGTGTTGCACAGTAATGATATTAAATGGTATTTGAGCCTCGCGCATCGAATGAAACTCCCGGAAACAGGGTGGACCGTGAATATCGTAGTAGGATCTGATAATATTGAATTTGGGAACAGGTGCCTTCGAAACCACAACAATACATTCGTTCATAGAGATATATTCTACACAAGCAGTCAAAACGCAAACCATTAAAACACAATAGCCTGCTTGAAGCGCTGTTGGACACATCCTGGTAGCTCCTTAGGACCTTGTACACCGCCAGCTACCTTGCGCTTCCTCGGTAGCCTCACTCTGCACTGTATCGCCGGCGCCATCCTAGCTGAAGCCTACCTCGCTCTTGGTCGCCCAGCTGGAGCCTCAGTCTGGGTCTCATCGTCATGGCTACGTTGCGACGCACACCGCAGTTATCGCTTGGCTCGTTTAAAAAAGCGCAGCGCTGTAGCGGTCGGGCAATGGACCCGTCAGTAAACGACTGGCGTTCTCCTTGGACTAACGGCTGAACCGCGGTTAGTAATCGTCTTGCATGTCTCTGTTCGTATATTTTGCACTGTATGTTTTAACCCATGCAGCAGGTACGCAGTCCATGCTTTGGTGCAACCTCAGCGCAAGCGCCACCGTCAACTCCTCCGCGATCTGTTTGCGGATGCGGATCGAGACTAGGTAGACGACCATCGCATGGGATGCTACCAAGCTGGCGGAGTCTTTGTAGGCGGCATTTTCTCGATGAGCATACGCGTGACCGCTGGGAGTTCGTCCATGTCCTTGGACGTTGTGCGCGCCTTCTTCGGCGCAGCAATGTCGCTCACCCCTACCTCGTGCTTAGACGCCATCCGGGTCACTGACTTTTTTCCGCGCGCTCATCAAATACTGGATGAAAAGGCAAAGAAACGTGTATTTCAAAATCCGCCAGCGGCGTCAAGTTTGTTTGCCGTAACACCCCGGATCAACTGGTACTCTGGCTCGGCGCTAACCCCGGACACCCGCCCATTCTTACTGTCGGGGATGAAGGCTCGAGGCGTGCGGTGCGGCAGCAGACCGACTTGAGGCGCGGGTGTGTGCGTCAACGAGGGCCATGTCCACGAACTGCAGCGACATCGTCCAGTGATCCATCATGCTTAGATCGTCGCCCGTCAACGAGCGGTTGGCGCCCGGAAGAAATATATACTGCTTGTACGGGTCGATGCCCGTGACGATCGCCACCACCTCGCGGATGTCGGCCGCTTTGTCCTGCGAGTAAAACGTGAAAGGCCGCACGGAGTCGCCCAACGGGTTGGCGGCGCGGTCGTCCTTGATTTTGCTGCTGACATTCGTTCAGCAACAACTTTTTTAGGTCGTCCGTCTCGAGCTCGTCCCAGTCATCGATATCTTCTTGAGGGGGTCAAAATTTGCCAAAATCGCGCTCAAGTTTGGAGCTTGGTCGTGCCTATAATCTCAACAGCGTTTTGCTTATCTCTGAAACAAGCCACCTCCGGAGGTGGCTTGTTTCAGAAATCGGCAGATGATTTCAGAGATAAGCGATTCTTTTCTTCGTTCCCTCTTCTACAGATACCTCCAAATTTCCCGATTATACACTATTCTGTGATATGTGTTCTTTTCAATGTTGTTAGAAAGGGCTAAACCAAACTAGCCGATTATCAGTATGCACTTTGTCGTTTGCATATTTAGTATTCACTACGAACTTACACAAAGTCAGGTGTTGAAGAAACTAATCGGGATGTGTAGTGTGAATATGGCGAAGTTATTCTTTATGCTGTAGGCTTTTCATGTCCTCAGCACATATCGCAAAAAGGCTTAGCAATTGCTCCAACCTTAAGTAGTTTTCTCCGCGTTTTTCACGACAAACTTTCGAGTAAGTGCGCGGCTTCCGATGTCACCGGCGTCGCTTGACGGTCATCCATCACAAGGGCGTCATTAACCTCACTGTCATTTGACTCTTCACTGCAACCATAGCCACCTAACACTGGGCTGTCATCGTCGTCGAAATCCTTCAGCGTCATCGCCTTTAGTAGAATAGTTCCAATCTTCTTAAATGTCCTCTCTTCACGAGAACCTCTAGACCCACTAGTGTCCTCACTACTACCAGAGACTCCAAAAACACCACCCGCACCCCCACTATTGTTCCCTCGGCGGACATTAGTGTTACCTTTACTGCCCCTATCTGGAATTATTGCTTGGATGAGCGAGCGTTTGTGCAGTGGAGTCAGTCACAAAAGTTATTGGCCTTAGAATAATGTTTGATAAGTTCTCGAATCCAACTCTTCTGGCTGTTGAGATTGGATTTGTCCACGAGAAACTCCGTCAATGTTCGACCGAACACCAGCGTCTTCTGACATGCGCAGGCGCCTTTCTTGCTCATGCAGTAACGAATAAGATCACCTGCGTAGGGTTTAGATCTATGCGGAGCCCCCCCCCTCCATTTTCTTGCGATCTGAGTCAACGATATTAATCGTGTCATCCCGTACCAGTCTTCTAGCGTAGAGAGAGAGAGGGACAGCAGGCTCTACCTCAGCTTCGTTCACTATTTTGCTACATGACACGAATCAGAGGCATGGTGTTCGTCTGTGGCACATATGCTTTTCGCTCCATCTAACAGGATGAAAAATAACAAAGGGTCTTCCGGCGGTTGGGGGATATCCGCGCCCGCACCTTGAACAACAGTTTTTGTTCTAATCCCCCAAAAACCTTTGGAGGATTTTTGGGGGCTTTGGACACGTTTTGGGAATGAACGAAATTCTCCCTCCATGAGTTGACCTAAAACACATGTGTGCTAGCTGGGCGTGCACCACAAACAATCTCTGCTATCCAGGCAATATTGCTGCTCGGTAAGTTGTACTCAAGAATATTTATTTTGTGACTCAACATGGCGCTTACAATTTTAATAAAGGTTCTGCAGACTTTTGTGCGTGAATACGTGAAAAGCAGGGAATGAACCTGCGCCAGCGGTTGCTGCTGCCAGCGCCAAGCCGCTGATGGCTGCGGTGCGTCGTTTCAGCAGCAAGCGATCCAGGCATCGGCATGCACAACAGCTACTGCAATGAGCTCGAGGAGATCTCAAGCAGCCAGCCATCTGTGAACGAGCCGACTTTCCGCGTCGACTATCATGGGTTTCCCCTTGTCGTGCACTACGATCGGTCTCTTAGGAAACGCGACGACTGGTGGGACGAAGCGCAAATCTTATCAACACTATACGCCTCTGCCAGCGCTGTCGATGCCGAGGTGTTCACGCACGTCTATGCTGTGTACGCTGCGGTTGATGAGCAGTCCGAGCGCACCCAAAGACGCATACGAGGATGCTTTACACCGTTTTGGTAATATTTCCGACGTAAAAAAATGACAAGATAGCCGTTCATAAAGAGCATTCGCTTAGGAAGGCCAAAGCGAGCAAGCGGATTAAGCGCGCTCGCCGTCCCATTGAAGTGGAAGTAGGCCATTCTCACCAGTCGAAGACTCCCCGAATTGCCGGTGGTGGGCATGTTAGTCACACAGGGGTGCTGCAGAAGTTATGGAGATTAACGCCAAGCGAGCTTAAAGCTCACATTGTCCGCTGGTTTATAAGCGAGGGTAAAGTTATTTTCCACAATTTTGCTTTTATTTGTAGATTTGCAATATGAGCTAATAATTGTTTTGCTGTGTTGCAGGCTTATCATATGGTTACCGGTGATTTTCGCCGCGTCATTGAGAGATCTACAACTTTCTGAAACGAATATTCCGTCGTCCACAGCGTTTATCGAAACGTTGTCCGCTTTGTTCGCTCGGTTTTGCAAAAAGGTTGCCCTCCTGCTACATTGCAGTTTCAGCGGGCCTTCAACTTGCCGTTCCTGAATCTCATGTACGACTTGTGGACTACTGATACTGGCAAGAAAGGAGCCATCGGTACCTAAGCTTAATTTATCGACCGCAACCGGCACTATTGCAGCATCGTAATGCTTTTGACGATTTTCAGCGACACGCATGAAGCAACTCGAGTGAAAGAGGTGATTCGCCTTGTATTTTGAAGCTCTATGTTGTCTCCATCAATTCAATGGCGCGTTCCTGATGTCGGACACGGCCCCAGGTGCAGGTGCGATGCATAAGCGGTTTGAGGGCATCATGCCCGTTGGATGAGTGATGTAACGAGTAACGAATGTGTGAGAACGTGGAAATGTGCTGAACTTATGCCTGGTCTACAGATGTGGAATCTGTGAGAGCGATGAAATGCTCTATGCCATTGATCCCAAGACCATGTGGCCAAGAAGCAGCGTCGAGTCATTACAATTAGTGGGCCATTCCCTGACGGTGCGGCTTTTGTGACGAAGCTTCGGGTTCTGATCAACTTCTTCAAGACCCCGCCGCGTGATGAACGGTTGGCGACCGTGCAGAGTTCCTACGGGTTACCTAAACTAGGTCCCATGGTGGACTGCGATACTCGGATGGCATCCACCGTGACGATCATCCAGCGTAGGATCGTCAACTACATCGCTCTTTGAGCGTACTTTCAACGGTGGGAGGACAATAACGAACCCGACATGTTTTCCACTCTTTCGACGATGGCGTGGCACCCTACCATGCAGATTAAAGCGGTGACGGAGCCGCTCACGGAATTGGTCCGCCTCAGGATGTTACCCTTCTAACGAAAATATTTCATCCCTGCCTACTTAAAATAGCAATCAAAGGGCTCATAAACGAATTAGCACTGCTTTCACTTACAGTGTTGACCCAAGAGTGCATCATGTGATACACCCTTTGATTCTCAATCCTACCTGGTCTGCTTTGCCCTTACAAAGTCCAGTTAAGCTATCGAAATGACACTCATTGAAGGACATGCGTCCGCCGGGTTGGTATCAAACCACCTCCTATGCTGACGCAGAACCGCGCGATCTCCAGCGATTTACCTTTAACGGGTCGTGTAGTGGATCAAACCACCTTCTACGATGACGCCGATTCACGCAATTTCAAACGGTATACGGCTTCTACGGGCCATGTAGTGGACCAAGCCACCTCCTATTCTAAGGCAGTCCCACATGTTTCCGAACGGTTAATCTCTTCTGCTGAATGTGTCGCTGATCTAGGCGACATAAGGCCCCTGCTTCGTTTTGAGACTGCTCAGTCGTTAGGCATAAGTACAGCCTCTTTTGTGTTATACCGTGATCCTGGTGTCAACGACGAGCAGTAGATTAGGAATGTTATGTATCTCTTGTCGATTCCGACGAGGTAGAATCCGTGGCCAACCACAGCGGCATCTTTGGAGACTACATGAACGGTGGTTACGACGAAGACTTGAAGAATTCACCAGCCGTGACAGTTCGATTTGTTCTGACTTCGGGATATCAACATCTGAAAGAGATTTATTGCTGTTTGGGTATGACTTCCTTTATTTCAATTTGGATTTTAATTCTGACGATTCGGATAGCTCGGATATTGGCTCTGATGACTCAGACGACATAGAATGGGTAGATGAGGCCATGCTCACGCCTTTTGTGAACACTATTTGGAAGAGGAAGAAAAATCGTCCTGCCAATTTCGCCAAGTTACATGCAGTCCAGGTTGTGACGTGGACGCCAAAGACGAAAATATATGTACTGCTAACAACCTTTCGGGCGTAAGTTGTACTTGATTCCACCACCACCAGAGTCTGTACTTAGTAATCTTGACGAGAAAGAGAGAGCTGTTCATGATTGGACTTTACGACATGGGTTTAACGTGTCTCGGCGCCGGGTACAATATTTGAAAGGGTCTTCGACGATTATTTGGGCTCAAAACTATGAATATGATCGCGCTGGTAAGCCTAAATTTAAATTTAAAATATTTTGCAATTTTAACCGAGCTCGCCACTAGTAAGGTACGCTATTTCTGGGCACTTCATGAGTTCGTTTTCTTTGATTCTTCCCTTTTGAAGTGAAACTTGGTAGGCGTATCGCTTGGCATTTACCATGGGTAATTGCGCACTACCAACAAGAGAGCATATATCTGGCGAGAGCAAATGAAGTTTCCGCCCAGCGCTATAGTTGGTTATAGGCAAATATTTATGACAGAATTTATCAAGGTTGAATGGTCGCGGTATTTTACTGCGGTGGTGAAAGATTACTATGTAATTTTCAGATCCGCTCCAGATGCCACATCGAGGCGGGGTGCATGGACGCTAAGGGCTCACTACCGGAGAGAGGCGTCTGTGTACTCGAAGGGCAAGCACACTCCGGTACCAAGCTCTACAACTTAGCACAATCGCTCGCACCTCTCTTCGAATAAGAAGGAAAATGTACGTAGCTGTATGTAACTTGCTTGTATGCTTGCAACACTCTTCCCTTGCTCTCTGCTCACAGCGCTGTGTGGTGGACAGGTTGAGTAGGGCGAAAACAAATTTTCAGCAGTTGCTACCGCCTCACTTGCTGGATCGAGCGCACCAGCATGCGGCGCTTCTCGCACAGCTCGATTGCAGCCTTCAAGAACGCCAGCGGTAGCTGCGGTGCCGGGTAACAGGCCACTTACCGATCTAATAGGCGTAGCAGCTCTCGGCGTTAAGGGATAAATGGGTCTGATGTTTGATCTTGCAGCGCTGCTCATGCGTCAGTTACAAATGGAGTGTCAGTGAAATATTACAAGCTTCATCAAAGTAACTGCGCCTGAAAATACGTATTACGTAATTTACCACGATGGACGCCGAGGTGGTCGTCTTCATGGGCTCATCACTTCTTAACTAGTGAACATGCAGAGCAATGGACACTTGCGCTGAGCTCACGTGATCAGTAGCTTTCGAACGGTACCAAACTGGATTTCTGTACCTCAATTTCAAGAAACCCAATTTTGCAAGTGCCCATTAAATGCTATGTTTAGGTTCCTCACTAGCGGCGAGCTCAGTTAAAAGCAATTAATAATATAATATCAGCTGCTAAAGCAAAAAAATAATAACTGTATATTTTTACCCTTAAAGGTCGTTTGGTTAGACACAAAATTACTTTTAGATAAATATAATTTATCTTGATTATCTTTAACAGACTTAGAAAACTAGATTTTGGGCTAATTCGAAACCAATTTTGCTAATATTACTGTAGGTTAAGAAAGTGTTTTCCCAACATGGATGTAGTTGCCTTAACCCTATGTTGTGAGAGCTGCTCATGGCCCAATCAATTTGGCTCATCATAGAATTTTAGCCAATAGCATTTTTCAGAGCTATTCCCAAACTTTTCCCAATTATGTTGGTACGAGCTTACAATTACAGGATAATGTCCTATACCAACTTCAAGTGTAAATGTTAACTTATTCATAATATCGCGATATTTCCCAATCACATTGTTCGAGTAGCGGCTGGCGGAGAAGCCATCTACGCTGGAAAGGCTCCGACTCCAGAGTACTCTACAAGATGCAACGAGCAGCAAGGGGGCTTGACGTCCCACAGGGAACAGCGGGCCAGGAATCGGCAGCCTTGAAGTGCTTCGCTGACTTCTTGGCTCTGGGTAACATGAGCGAGAGCTCTTTAGAGCGCATTGCAAAGTCGCTAGCGGAGCCTGGAGCTTTACCTAGTCAGAACTTTTACTCCCTACTAACCGCCTTCGCTATATACCTGCAAACTAGAAAGAGTGCGCGTGGCGGTCTCTTGGCCAAAGCTACTGCGCTGGGGTATATGTCGCAGGTTGTGAACCTATTGCGAGAGCGTTACCCAAACTACATGGCTGACAGCAAGCGAATCGCCAAGATTCGCGAGAAGATGGCAGCAGCCATCGACGAGCGAAATATGCTTGCCGGTCTGCAGACCGGGGAGGCTCCTGGCTGTACGCTGAGCGATCTGCGCACTCTAGTCCAGGAAACTGCGGTTGCGGGGGTTGGATCTGGGTTTAAAAGTTTGCATGACTCGGCTGTTCTAACACTAATGTGGCACACGTTTGGCCGTGCAATAGATACTTGCTTTGCGAGAAAGTCCCAACTCTCAGTCGTAGGGGTGGCGCGGCGCGATCATTCTCCTGGGTGAAGCGAGAGGCTCTGCTTGGCGGCGGCGAAGAGATAATGCCTCGCGGCGAAGCACAAGTAAGAAAAACCTCAAGGTTTTACCCTGATTGGGAACGGATAATCTAGGCATACTCTGGTAAACTCATTGGGAACACAGCCATATGATTGGCTCGATGGGTTTTGGACTGAGCTTGGGAACTGGTCGATTACTGTAGGCACATTGACACTACGTATTGTATATTCTTTAATGCAAACTAGTCAGAGTGGGCACTACTTTTTGCTGGTTTGAAAGCGGCGTGTGCAGAATTTAACAGTGCCCGACACCATCGAGACCTCATTTACGACCCCCAACTATTTGGTATCATTCAAACGAGGAAAAATAGAGTGAAAAAAGTAAGAAGAGATCGGCTTCAGCACAATAAAGTTGCCGAGATATCCGTTTATATGCAATTCGCCATTTTAAGCCACCACCAGCCCACCTTTTAAGCCGAAAAGTTGTCCCGTATAAATGTCCCCTAAACGTTATTTTGGGCTGATATAGATACCCAAAATACTGTTTTGGGCAGCTTTCGTCTGATTGTGGACGAATTGAACAGGACAGGGATCGGAGCGGTGTGCGGTTTCTGGACATTGCCATGCCGATTCAGCGCTAATGACGTTGTTGTTGCCACCATAGTAAAGATCACGAAAAGTTCTGCTGATTGGTCTTTCAATCATGCAAATCGAGCAAATATTGACCTCAGAAACCCTATTTAGGGGCTCGATGGTGTCGGGCACTGTAAAATAATGGTGCATGGATTAAAATTGATGGACAAGATTTTGATGGTTGGTTTAAAAGAACTAGAGCATCTATGAAAGCGCGAATAATATCGATGGAATCAGCGTAATTAGAACTTGTTGTAGGTAGTACGCTTAGAGCAGTCACATAAATGTAGTTGCTATAGGGCAACCGCGAAGGCAGCAACTTCTAGGAGCTCGGTAAGCGCGCTTGATGTGCAACACATCCACGTTTATCATCACGTTGAACACTATGTCGGTAAATCGTTATTACTATACAGTTATTTTACGATGGGTTACTGGTTACACCACTCAGTTACACATCGCAATCTGGCAAAACACAGACGTTATAGAAGGACATATGCTATAGAGGTAAAAACAGCTCGGCCTTGGCGGCGGCAAAGCCAACTTTAAGCTCGAATAGCTCAGCTGATATGTCGAACTAGACAAAGTGACTACCCTCACTTCAAAGGGTTAGCGTTGTTCTTTCCATATATATTAACACTTGCTAGGAGTAGCATAGATTTAAGTGTCGAGCTTAAGGTATCAGTCGCACCTACAACCCCGTTGGTAAGCTGTTCAAGTATTGATTGTAGATAGCTTGCCCATCATTTTAGCTGTAAATCCGGCTGGCGTCTCCTGCAAAGTTGCCGCTTTCCACGAGAGATCAGCACGTGGACTTCTTCTTCCCACGCCATCCCCGGGTGACCGGATCCTTCTTTTCGACGGCCTTCGCGGCTGCCGCTATCGCGCGGACTTCCTCCGATATTGCTACACCGTTTGTGAAGCGTCGCCTCACAGAAACCCTTGCCAACCAAATATACAACCCTATCCTTACTGTTTGCTATACCGGTCCCTCAAAGCATTTCCACCGGTCCGACTAAAACTTGGGCGAAAGTGGAAAAGGTCCAGGCGATATCAATTCGTACAGGGGGCCCATAGTCGGTGCTAGAAAAAGGTCTATTTTAGGTGATCCACTGGTCAAATCTAGCCAGCGGATAGTCGGTATCACTTGATTTTTGTATGGCAATCAAATTGGATTTGGTCGGCTTTTGTCGAACTGTATCAATTTATCGGAATTGGGCGTGGTCCCAATTTTAACTTTAGTTTAGTCAGACCGGTGGAAATGCTCTCAGTATGGATAAGTCTCCGGCAAAGGAACACATAAACGTGGTCGACTACACCCAACAGTCGATATTGCACTATCCCGGAAAATCTCTGTGAGCCCCCCCCCCCGTAGAGTGGCTCCCGCGATGGTGATGTTTACACGGCTTTTTGTGAGCGTATTCTGTCATGTGTTGCTGATAAAAGGGAAAACTCAAATCGATGGAGTTTAGCCAAATATGACGTGGCACTCCTTGGAAAATTGGAAAAGAGTCATTTAATATGGAACTGTACGTGCCTACAAAATGCTCGACTTTGATGACAGAATCGGCATGTTATGTTCGGCATGAAGTTGACCAATATAATTTGTCCACCTGAGCATCGTTGGCCGTTCGTGCTCATATCGTGGATATCTCCGATATGGCATTGACATCGATGATTTGCAATAGGCGCTCCGGGATCCGCTAAGGAGGGCCCTCGTAATAGAGTCGACATTTGGGAAACAACTGGTCGTGTCAAACGCCAATTTCGGTCCTACCGAAAAGCGAGTAATAGGTACATGCTCCAAAACGATAACACGAAATCATTGGAAACGCTTTATGAAAAGGTACCGTTGCCGGTGATCGTAGCTATTTTTGAAAACTCACAGATCTACTATAAATAAGTATCGTAGGCAAAGTTAAGTTTAGAGTACTGGCCAACTATAAGATGGATTGAGTGCTTGCCATTTTCCAGTTTTGGTGGTGTTGATGGTGCGCCCTGCCTTCCCAGTGTCTGGCGACGCAGTCTTGTACCTTCAAGTTTCTCAGGCGACTATTGCTGAGATCTACCTAAAAGCAGGGTCTCGGACATACAGACCTGTGTTTCGCGAAAGAGGCGGAGCCAATGATGACATGTTCAGAGGCCAATCTCGGGTTCAGCGCATGACAAGGTCCCTTCGCCGTGATTCCAAGATTTTAGATGATGCTGCTACCCGCGACTCCAACTACAGACCCTGTGTGTTTTCGTACATGCACTCGCGACCTGGAGCCCTGAACCAGGAGCCTCATCAAGACTGCACAGATGAAGTGCGAGCTGCTGGATGTTTTGTTTCATGTGTTTTTTTTTCATAGCGGCGTGGGTTACACTGCTGCCTACTGCAGGCTGTATTGCTACTGGTTCTTCCGAGATTTGGCTTGGAGACCGGACGTGGTGTCTAATTCGCCATTTGCATGCCAATGCTGCGGGCACACTGAACGGGTGTCGACCCGAATTCGCCGCCATTGGAATTTCCGCCTGCGGAACCCGGATGGACTCGCACATCGTATCGCTCGGCGGGAGCAGCAAAACCGCCGCGGTGAATATCCCTGCAACTATTGCAGCCAACGTTTTAAGGTACAAAGCACGCTTCATTATCATATTTTGGCTTAACACAGTTCGACATCTAGCCCGAACGTTTAAGCTCAAATACATGTTTACTTAGGTATATTTACTTTGTCTTTGGTATGCGAGTGTGAATGCTTCTTGCATGCAAAAACAAAAATACCACAGCTTGCCATAGTATTTTATATGACAAAACAAGCGCGTATCTTGGTTAAGAATGTATTTTTTATTTATTTGAAACCCAGATTTGTTTTGAACCACGCAGGGACTACTGCCTCGTTCTAAAGTAAACATCTATCACTTGCACAAAGGCCACTGCTAGAGCCTTCGACTTGGTCGGTTTTACTAGGTCATTAATTACCTGGTTGTTACCCATGTTATAAACATAGTTGTGCCGGATAAGACATGATCGCAGGCAGTGCTTCTTCGTCTTATTATCCCCAGCATCATTCGACCGCGTTGTCGGCAGGCACCACTCTAAAAACACCAACATCTACTCCGACACGTTCATTTTTACCACCACATTCAACGCGGTGTTGGCAGACGATCGCACTAGGAACAGCAACACCTATCCAGATGCGAGTAGCAATGACTTACCGCCACTCTGATGCTCACTACGATCGGTTGAACAGCGAGTGAATTCTCCGCTAGGTGTTTCGGCCGGTGTCTCGTCTGATTCAGTGACCGGGTTTTAGCATTCTGGGTAATGTTGACGTTGATGGCGATGGAAGGGCCGCTAGCGTGAACGCTGAGTCGTACCTTGAGAATTCTGACGACGACGGATATTGGGAAAGTGATGGTGCCGACGAAGCCGCTATCATGGCCGTGATACGAAAAGACTTTAACATATTGTACGACGTCCACGAATTCGACTTTCCTGACTTCGATTTGGGCGACGATCTATCTGTCTGTGGTGAAATAGTTTCGGAGTTGGACTGGATTGCCGACAAGTTGCTGGTTTTGGCTTGTATCGATCCGCTTAATGAAGAGGAAGAAGAGGAACAGAGTCTCGACAACTCAGAAGTGGTCGATGCAGACGAAGTAGTGCAACCGGAATCCAGTGAGATCGAAATGGGTGGAACCGACCTCCGTATGGTGGACGTAATCTACATTCTTCCGCCACCACCGCAGCTTACGTACGAACCGCACAATTCAGTAGAGGCAGTGATACATAAACGGATCTTGGAGCACTATTACAATGTCTCTCGACGACGTTTTCGGTATTTACATGGTAGACAGCAAAAGCGACTCGGCCGACAAAGGGGGGCGCCGCTAGACTGAAAAGGATCAGGGACTGCTTCCCCAAGAAAAATCGATTCGTGGTGCTTGAAGACAAAGTGGAGGTTCCGCTTTGCATCGACAGCGGAGCGGATCGTTGCTGCTTGGACGAGAGCTGTTTTGCTCGACTGGTAAATGTGAAGTCGGACATCGTGCGAGTGAAGTTAGATGAACCTCTGGAGTGCACGATGGCCGACGGCTCATCCGTTTGGGTGAGTTGGACTGTGAAAATTAATTTGAGGCTGCGGACTATTGCTGGCATTGTTCATATTGCTGAACCGGTCGAGTGTTTGATCATTCCCGGTAGCTCCGGCGAATTTCTGCTTGGTAACGATCTGTTGCTTAAGTTGGGGATCGACGTTGAGCGGCAAATTGACTTGTTGGCAGTACCTCTTGCAGTCGACGAGAACGAAGATGAATTTGACCATGCAGACGAACCTACGGTTGGAGAAGGTGTACTGCATGAAGAAGACGTTCGAGCTGGCATTCTTGAGCTGGTGGACCTGGCAATTGAGGAGGGGTTTCCGCGTGAGTTTAAGAAGGAGCTCACTCGCATTGCGCTGCGCTTCGACTTGTTTCGAGTTCGCTTGGGCGCGGATCCTCCTGCTAAAGTGCCGCCAATGCGTATCCGCCTAAAGCCTGGTGCGAAACCGTACAGGTGTAAGGCGAGGAAGTACCCACCTGAAATTCGTCGCTTCATGGAGGACTTCAACAACAAGTTGGTGAAGTTAGGGTGGGTCTACGAAAACCGAGAGAGCAGGTGGGCGTGCCCCGCTCTACCTGTTCGGAAGGGAGGTGGAGAGTTCCGCCAAACGGCAGACTACAAACCTATGAATGATCTGGTGGAAGCGATCGTAGGGATCATGCCCGACTTGCAGACAGACCTGGAAGCCGTTAAGGGAGCCACGTTCTTCGGTTTGTTCGACTTCATTAAGGGATATTGGCAGATCGCGCTCGCAGAGGAGTGCCAAGAGATGTTGTCGTACATGACACATCAGAAGGTGTACACGCCAAGACGGGTCCCCCAAGGATGTACTGATGCTGCGCTGTTTTTTCAAGCTACAATCGAGAAGTGTTTGGAGGAGCTTTTGCGGCGCCATTTACTTGTGTGGATAGATGACTTGCTACTGTTTGCGAACGATGTGCAGACATATCTAGTCAAGCTGGAAAGGCTGTTTGAACTACTCGACTTTTTCGGCTTTAAGCTC
>JAIKVE010000316.1:0-23084 GCA_024679115.1 Phytophthora pistaciae | reverse complement strand
CGGCGGTCTCTGGCGCTGCTGACAGGCGCCACCCGCGCGCGCTTGCTCAGCGCGGCGACGTCTTCCATAGAGATGCGGCCCATGACGCGGAGGCTGGCGGACGGCGTGCTGCAGGGAAACCGGACGGCTCTCAGTCGGTCCATCACGCTGGGTACGAGTCGCCTGCCCTATTGAAGTTGACCGCCTGAGTGGGGTATATACCACGAGACTAAGATTCTACAATTGTATGCTGGGATGATATTCATAATTATGAAGTGGAGTCGACGCTCAAGAGCGACGAGGAGCAGGCGGAGCTGCTGCTGGACAGCGTGCTGGCCCAGCGCCGGTCTTTGAAGCCCGCCCACGTTGACCAGGCGGGGCTGACGTCCTTCCGACTGGGCATTGCCGGCCCTCCAGGTGCCGGCAAGTCCACGTTCATCGAGACGCTGGGGCAGTTCCTCACTGCGCAGGGCCACAAGGTGGCGGTGCTGGCTATCGGTAGGCCATTCCCACAACCTGAACGCTTCAAGCGTCTGTATCGTTAACCGTCGCTGTTTTGTTGTCAGATCCGTCGTCATCTCGGTCGGGAGGCTCCATCTTGGGCGATAAGACGCGCATGGAGAAACTGTCAAACGACCCGAACGCGTTCGTGCGCCCGTCACCGACGCGCGGCACGCTGGGCGGCGTCGCGCAGCATACAAACGACATTGTGCTGCTCTGCGAAGCTGGTGGATACGACATTATTCTCGTGGAGAGCGTTGGCTTGGGGCAGTCCGAGATCGTGATTGATGACACAGTGGACATGGTGATGCTGCTGGTCCCTCCGGCCGGAGGCGATGAGCTGCAGGGACAGAAGAAGGGTATTGTGGAGATTGCCGACGTCGTTGTGGTCAATAAGGCGGACGGCGAGCTAGCAGGGTACGTTTTGCTGTAGTATTTTTATTTAATCGTTGTGAACTAACTGTATAGTCTACACATTTGCAATGCTGCAGACCGGCGAAACACACTGCTGTGGACTATATGCATGCCATGCATCTAATGCGACGAAAGGATCCCGACTGGGAGCCGAAGGTACGACTTTGCTTTGCTCTCATTCAGTGCGTGTAGGTACTGATGTAATTGCCTATTCAACCACCTAGGTGAAAATGATATCAGCTCTCGAGAAGAAGGGCATCGACAAGGTCTGGGCAATAATCGAAGAGTACCGGAAGACGATGGGCGAGCTGGATAAGGTAATCAATCAATCGGGCCTCTCGTCCGCCACTGGCTAACATGGCTGCGTTGTTTTTACAGATTGCTCTAAAGCGCAATGCACAGAGCTCCAAGTGGATGTGGAACCAGCTAAATGAGCAGCTCATGCGATCTGTCTCGCGCAGTGCAGCAGTGCGGCACAAGGCAGACAAAATGAAAGAGGACCTCGTCCATGGCTTCATCAGTCCTCGCTCAGCTGCTGCAACCGTGCTTGAACTATTTCTTAAGTCTCAACAAGACGCAAAATGAGTTCGCAATGGCGAACCAGGCCTTTTGGACTGCGTATTTCAAGATCCAGCGATAACATGCTAGGGACGGAAATGAAAGAAAGACTGCCCTATTTCGTAAGTACTTCGCACTGTTCGATGATGTTTTAATTGTACAATTAAGTGCAACGGGTAACGTAGTTTTCTGCCAGCTCTTACTACTACGGCTTTCTTCGCTCAGTAGATTGACGAGGTGGGGGGAATTTGCTCTGTGGATAGCATCGAGAGCCCGAGCGACGACGCGGTGGCGCTTCCTGTGGCGGTCGTAGTCGTCGCTAGTTTGCGGGGTCTACCTTGTCGTTTAACTTTTTGGCGTGGAGCTGAAATCTGATCTTGCTGCTGTAGCATGGCGTAACACGAGAGCACCTGAAGTGCACACAACTCGGCTTCAATGAGACTTGACAGGCGGTGGCGCAGGTTCGGAGACGCCTTCGCCAGCAGCTCCTCCTGTGACGGCAGGCACTCCACTCGTGACGCATCATTTAGCCGTTTCTGCAGCTTGTACGGGTAGATGGAACTGCTCGGGTGCATGCCGAACTGTGATTCGAAGCCCGTCACTACTGCACGCGAGCGCTTTTTGGTCGTCCCTGCTGTTTGTTTGTATAGTCCACTGACCGCCGAGCCCATGGGGGCAATTAGGATCGCAGCGGTTCCTTTGGTTTGACCTGCAAAGCCGGCGTGAGCCATTTGTCGAGAGGCATCTGAAGCATCAACGTCGTCGTCGCCACTGTTCTGAGCGACCGAGGAGCCACCGTCACTGAAATAGCAATTGCGCATTTCGCCGTCCCGCGCGAGCTTGGCAAAGTACTTTTGGGCGTGGCTCCGGATCTGAGCCGATGTGCGCGTCTTGATCTTGGCCGCCACCTTTTTCCATTCGCGGCCGTACAGTCGCAATCCCGCGAGGAAACTCTGGTGTTCCTGCTCGGTCCAGCGGCCTCCGTTCATACCTGTCTGTCCCTTTTGGTGAGTTGCATTGGACGCTGCTACTGCGCCGGCTGATGGTTTCGGCTTCGCCGTTTCAAGGCTCATCGAGATTGGCGACGCGCTCGCCGAGGACACCAAAGGGGCGATTGTCGGCGAGTCGACGAGGCTGTCGAGCAGCTCATTCGAGCGCGGAGCAGCCGCTGGCAGCAGGATCGGACTGGATGCCGCAGACTTTGAGCTGTCGGTGGGACTCCCGGCTGACTGCGAGTGTGTCGAGGAGGCTGGAGAGAGCGACATGAGTGCGGAGGACGAGATCGGGTCGCGAAGCATCGACTAAGAGAGTATCGATCGCTGGAATGCGGACCGGATCGCGGGCGGGGTCCGCTGATTGAGCTGCTGCTGTTGCGCTGCTGCGATCCTCCTCGTTTGGTTCGCTGGTTCCCTTGGCCGCGCCAACTTGAGAAGTGAGCGAGCGAGCGAGCGGAAAGATATTCTTTGCCGCTTCTTGCCGCTGGGTGCCTCGGTTCGTTTCGAAGTCTGTCACTTGACTGGGCGTCAGTATGGCGAGCACACGCGCGAGCCCACCTAATATGCTCGGCGCCGAGCAGTTACGCCTGAAAAACCACCGCAGGCACTGGCACTGGCTTCTGCTCGCGGCCCGGATCCTGTGAAAACCACCACCAAAAAGATTTGTCGCCCGACCACAGAGCTGCTCGCAGCATCGCGCTCGCCCCACTGCACTGGTGCGACGACCTCCTATTCATAGGCGCGGGGGGCGGCCGAGTCTCAGCCCATGGCATGACGCTGACAGCTAACTACATACGTTTCAAACAGAGTCGCGTTGACGAGCTTATTAATAGGCAGGTAAGTTGAAGTGGTTTCGCCCACACACACACCTTCCCGTCCGTTGACTGCCCGCCAGGGGCAATACAAACCTGCGCGGCACCTCGAGCACCAAAGCAGCATCGATCCTCAAATAGTAGGCGAAGATCTCACGCTCCGCGGATCCTTCAGAGCAGAGTGTCGAGCACGTCGACGCCTGTCCTCTCGACGTTGGTCTTGTTCTTGTTGTCGTGCGCGAGCTCGGTCCACAGCAGTTGGTGCGGCTCCGTCATCTCCTGCCAAATTGCTGCGGCCTCGTCGCTCGATATGGCCTCGTTCTCCCGGCGTTTGGCCTCTAGGAAATGGCGAAACCCTGCTGAGTTGCGCAGGGTCTTCTTGTTGGACACCTCCTGCTGCGCATTGTACACCTGCAGCTCAGCCTCGTAGCGGTGCTTGTCCTCAGCAGCCATGCGCTTGTACGGCTCTCGCTCAGCCTCCGACATTTGACGCCACAGCTTCCCACAGAGTGCCGAGCACTCATTGTGAGACATCTGATACGTTGAGAGCAGCTCCGTGCGCTTGGACATGTACATCAAGTTGTAGGCCGTCTTGGGTCGGCGCGGGGGTCCGGACTTGCGCTTCTTGCGCGGCACAATAGGTTTGTTAACCTGAACGGGTTGAATGGGTTCTTGAACCGCTTCAACCACCTCTTCCTCCTCCTGCTCATCGAACTCATTTCGCTTTCGCGGTCGCCTTTTGGTTAGAGGGTTAGCAGCCTCCTCTTCGTTCTTCTTCGCAATATGAGCTTCCATCTCTGCTCGAAAGCGCTCCACATCCTCATCAGCCTTGCGTTGGTAGACGGCGCGCTCGTCATCATTTAAGGCCTTCCACGTGACACCGATCTCACGCATGATTTCGGGGTTCTTCCGACCAGGACGGCGGTCTACCAGCTCCTGCCGCTTTGCCGACAGATAACAGTTATACGCATTCATAGGCAAGCGCGGAGCTGCTGAGTCCTCGCGAGCCAGACGCCTGAGCTCTTCCATCCTTTTGTGTGAACGTTGGACTACCGAGTCCATGTATGCCGGCGGTTTGTAAGCATTCATCTCCGTATCGTACCGCCGCTGGTCTTCCTTCGCCAGGTCGTGCCACTCGGCTTTGTCCGCATCACTCAAACGCTTCCAGAGATGACTCATCTCAGCACGGAACTCGTTCATTGTCATGTTCAGTAGCATGAAGCTCTCGCGGTTGTGGCTCATGAAGAGCTGGAAGGCCGTCTGCGCTGGTTTGGGAGCGAACGGGTCTTTCAATGGAGTTTTCAGCGCAGACAAGATTTCAGGAGTAGTAGCTGCCAGTGACGGCTGCATGCGCGCGATTTCTTCTTGGAAGCGGAGTTTGTCTTTGGCGGCCAAGTCTTCCCAGACCTGGCGCTCGACATCCGACAGAGCCCTCCATTGGCGCCCGACCTCCTTCGACACGAGCGGTGCCGCGAGAAACGGGTTCGCAGCTACCACCTCTGGCCGTCGGCTCTTCCAGAAGCAAATGTAAGCTGTGTCTGGCTGGCGTGGTTCGTTGGATTGTTTCTTCCGCTTGGGTGGGGCCTGCTCAGGTTGCTACATGTAGCAAATTGAAGAAATTACAATTAGAGATGGCACCCCGTTAGCCACCGTCCACAGCAGTAGTTATATCGTTTGCACGCACCTCATCTGACTGTTGTTGGTTCATGTGATGGTGGGCTTCAGTATGGAAGCGCGCCTTGTCGAACTGCGCAAGCTCGACCCAGGGTTTGCGCTCCGCAGCCGTCAGCGCCTGCCACTGCCTCCCGAGCTCCGCCGAAACCCGCTGCACAGACCACGACGGGTTTGCCGCCGCCAAATCATCCCGGCGAGCGTGGCTGAAGTGCAGGTACGCGTTCTTGTGCGGCGCAAGCGCCTCGCGGCGGCGCGAAGCGGGTGCCGTCTCCATCGAAGACGGATGTATGAAGGGGGGGGGGTCAAGAGGTCCAAATGAAATTGACAATTTCGAGTCGCTGGGACCAATCATACTTCAGTATTTGAAACGCAAAATTTGTGATTTGTGAACAATGTTGAAGTTGCACTGCACAATGTCGCTGATCTATCTCTGCAGCCCCATTCTGCGCATGCTGCGTCTGGCCGCCCAATGCGTGTGCACTCTGCGCTGCGCAAGGAAGAGCACTCCGGCAGCTGTGGCGGCAGCACCGCTAGCACTCCACGGGTTCAGCGCAGTCCCCAAGAGAGCAACCCCCCACACAAATTCGCAGCCGACGTGCAGCAGTCGCGTGGCTGCTAGAACCCCAGCGCCGTCGAACTGGAACCCGCGCGTGAGGAAGAGCTGCTCTGCGAACGCCAGAGCGCCTGTGCCCAGGATGGCGCCCCACGTCTCTAACGACAAGCCCACCTTGAACTTGCCATGCTGCACCGTTAGCATCGCGATGAGCGACACGAGCGTCATCGTCAGCAAAAAGTAGTTCATGACGACGAGGTGCGGCACCTTCTGAAGGCTGCGCAGGGACACATAGGCGCCTGCCTGCATGAAACCCGCCACCACAGCACACCCGATCGCCAGCGACTCGCCGAACAGGTACGAGGTCACGAAGCTTGTCATGGAGCGGCGGTACCACTTGGCGTCCGTTGATCCGTTCTTCCCAAAGAGAAACGCTGGACGCACAACCAGCACGGCGCCAACGACGCATAGTACAGAGCATGCTACTGTAAAAGCTCCCGGTTTCTCCTTCAGAAAGAAGGCTGCCTACATGGATGAACGACAACATGCACCAGCGATTAGAGACGTGGATACTGGGAGATCGAAACAAACCAATATAGCGCGCACGGACTCACCATTGCGAACGCTAGTAGAGGACTCAGGTACGTGATTGCTGTAGCGTTCGACACCTCCAACTTCTGAAGCACCAGAACTGTCAATGTCAAGGCGATACAGCCCGTCAAACATCGGAGTAGAAGCGGGCGATGGAACTCCTTCTTGACGCGTATCTTGACTCCAGTAGCTGCAATGGCTGCCTGGAATCCGGCAGCACAACATCAAATTAAGTTTCCATCCATGCTATCACAATGCGAACACCAGAACAATAACTTACTAGGGTTAGCAGCCACGACACGAGCGAGCGCCAGAAGAGTGTCTCCACGGACGAGAGCTTGAAGGCGTCGTCCTTGACCAGTGTGGCGATGCAGCTGGCGAGTAAGGCCGACGTCCCCACCAGGATGAGGCCAGCGATGCGATTGGCGACACTGCGCACCACTGCACGACGCATAAAGCGCGGGAGCCACTTGCCGTCCGTTGACATGGACTCGAGCGAGTCGGAGGCCACGAGTAGCGGCAGGTTCTCCAGGTGGCGCATGGCTTTCTTGCCGCTGTCGATCTTCCCCGCCGGCGCGGAGCTGGTGGCGGTCGCGTACACCGCGCCGTAAATGGCAGGTAGAGGCATCCTTGCAGTGCTGCGGGTGGACGAGAAATGGCGATCTTCCGGCAAAAACTCAGGGCTAACCGTTTGTCCTGATTTTCAGTTGATTCAAATCCTTGAAGCGATGTCTAATGAGTTGCGCAGTACTGTACGCGTGGTGGCCGAGCAACTTCAATGTGAAGAGCTGGCAGCGCCAGCGCCATGACAGCGGAGTCCGCTTTCGGGCAATCCTGCCGATGCGTATTGCCAGGCCGCACAGCAAAGGTGGTGGACCCGACTCGTTGACGTCTTGCCCGCAATAGTTCACCCCTGTCCAACCAACCGCAATGGGTCGAGCAACACACACTTTCCACCGACTCAACCCCTGTCAGTGTGCTACCCAGCGCCATCAGCCTCCAGATTGTGTTTGGGCTCGTCAACGAAGAAGCGAACTGACGCGTCTAGCAGCAACTCGATGCCAAGAGACCAAGCCACCCTACGATGACGCTACCGCCGATCCCTTCAAGATGTCACTCGATTCTCGTGCTAAATACTCTGGTTTACTGCAACTTTGTCCGGAAGAAGTGCCGCACAAGAATCTGCTTCGCCAACCGAGCAATCAGCATGATTGCATCACGAGCCGATTACACGGAGTTCCGCGCGGCGCAACGTCAGACGCTCGGCATAGAACCCGCGAGAGGGTATCCTCGCACAGTCCACCTCGTGTTTCCTCGGTGGCCAACCAGAAGCGCACAGCTCACTAATATCCAACCGAGAGAATTCGTCTATCCGAAGCAGGCACACCCTTGCAGCAAGCGCCGCGGTGCAGTGCACAGTCAGACAGATTACGGCCGACGGTGGCGTAAGCTTCTGATTCGAGGTTGGACTCAGATTCACGACGGACGCACGCCAGTCTTGGCACTTTGGCAACTAGAAAAGCAGAGCTCGCCCGCTCAGCCGATCGGCACTCCGCGCAGAAGAAGCGAAGCGACCATCCAACCACACAGACAGATCGCTATCTCGTCAGACCAGCCCAGTTGCACGACGGCCAAGACGCTCTGCAGCCATGGCCGACCACCAAGACGCGAGCTCGAGCGGCGAACGCAACCCGTCCAGCCCACCGGCGGCCATGAGCGGCATCGACTGGAGCATCTTTAAGGACGGCGAGGAGGACGCCTTCGGGTGGCTGCTGCGCAACAACAATACGTCAGCCTCCGCTGCTTCGGCTGTGAGCGCCGGCATGATGGGCGGAATGGCTGGGGTGATGGCTGCCGACATTCTGCCACTGGACGACATCGAGATGGACCGCATGATGGCGGCAACGTCGTCGCAGCACGTGGCGAGGGGCCAGCAAGTCGATGCCGCTGCTGCTGTTGAAGGTGGCCAACCGCTCAACGCTGCGCAGTCGAACGCCCGGTTGCTGGCGGCGCAGCTGTACGAAGGACTGCGGTCCTCGCCGTCGAAGCCACCAGCGAATCTGCTGTCAATGCTGCCCGGCATGCCGTCCTTCGGCAACGGTGTTGCAGGGAGCTACGATACACTCGATGACGACGATGCGTGGGAGGACGAGCTGGAGGAAAAGGAAGCCCTGGAGCAGTCAGCAGCGAAGGCGACGCCCTCTGGAAGCGGGAGAAGCGGGTCTAAGCAAGGAAGCAGTGCTGCATCGTCGCAGATGATCGAAGAGAAGGCGCCCGCTAGGACTCGGAGCACAAGGGGGAAGGCCAAAGCAAATGCAGCAAGCGCGGCGAAGAGCAAGCGACCTCTGAAGCGCAAGAAGAGCGCCCCAGCTTCGCCCACTGGAACAGGCTCGGGAACCGACGAAGACCACGAAAAGAAGCAGCAGCGTCGTGTCAAGAACCTGGTGTCAGTACGAGAGTTCCGCAAGCGCAAGATGAAGCAGCTGGAGCAAAACGAGGCACGGCTGCGTCGACTGGAGGCGGAGAACATGGACTTGAAGATGCGCCTGAAGATCGGGAAGGAGGCCATTTTGAGCGAGCAGCGCGAGAAGCAGCAGATTAAGGAGCAGATGCGCGAGATGCTGCAGCGCAATGCCAACGAGCAAGAGATCGCGAAGTTCCTCAACATGTACAAGGTCACGTACTCGGACTACGGCCCGAAGCGACGCGAGAAGCTGCACTTTCACCTGTCGCGCATCCGGGAGCTGCTGCTCCCCACGCAGGTCACGAAGCTAAGTTTGTACTCAGTGGAGCAAGGTGTGGATATGCTCAAGCGCGATCACGTTATAAAGGAGGACCCGATGTCTGCTCCTGAGTCAGCCACGGCGACCATGAGTCTCTGGGGCATCTTGGCTGACGAGCTGGAAGTATCAGACGAACAGCAGCGTCAGATTTTGGAGCGCCGCGCTGCTATCAAGAAGGTGCGCGACGATCTGAACCACACCTTGAGCATCGTAAAGAAGCTGGAAGAGGTGACCGACGAGAAAAACACAGCGCTGGAAGCTCAGGTGGCGCAGCTGCAGCAGATTCTCACCCCTTCTCAGGCCACCAAGTTTATCATCTGGGTCAAGGAGAACCCAGCCTTTATGTACATGCTGGACAAGTTGGTGGACTCCACCCTGCAGAACACAAGCAGCACAGAGGAATGATGTACTCTGCCGCTTGCTGACAATTAGCCGCTCCATCCATCTTTTATCCATCTCACCAGCTGGGTGGCAAAGTCTAAGGAGGAGAAAGCTGGGCGATTCAGCAGCTTTGTAACCCCGTGGGGTATTTATTCGGTGAGTCGCAGAAAGAAAGATAACAAAGCGTTTACTTGGACGTACTGACTGCGGAGTTACCGCTGAATTGTTTGTTTGTGTGGTTGCTGCTCTTGCCATCGATAGCAGCCTACGCAATCTCGACGTAAATATGCGCTCACGAGGCGCAGTCCATGCATCTGCCGTTGTGTGGCTCGGCTACTTCGGAAACAAGTGCTTCGCCTGCTGGAAAACCTTCGTCATCTTCTCCATGCTGTCCATGGTGCCGTTGTACAGCAACTTCACGGGTAGATTCCCACCGATGTCGGTTTGGCAGATGTACGTTAAAGTGAACCCCTCGAGCCCATCGACACTCGTGTCCTCCTTGCAGTGGAAGCACGAGAAGAAGATGTGGCCTCGAGTCTTTCCGGGACGCTCAGGCACGTCTGGATGCTCAACACTGGCGAAGGAGATGGAGTTCTCTTTTCGAAGGTAGAGGATGCAGAAGTCTCGCGAGGCCACCAGCCCACCCAGGAACGGCTTCTGGGTATTCACGCACACGCTCACGTCCGCATCGTCCTCGAGCTCACTGGTGTCGAACGTCTCGATCACTTCAAAATTGGCCGCGTTGAAGTCCCACACACTGCGATCTTTTGGGTCTTTACTGTCCATGAAGGCCATGAACTTGGCCACCGAGATGCCGATAATGAAGACCTCAATCTTGAATATCGCAAACGGCGTCTTGTTGGTTGTCAGCTCGTAAATCTCTCCACCCCGCGTCGCCTTCACCAACCTCCAAGAGCTTTCACCACTCAAGTAGTATGCCAGCGTGTCTTCCATCTCGTGAACGCGATCCAGGTACTTATCTGGAAGAGGCCCACTACCTGGAGCTACAGACGATCTTCGACGTCTCGTTCGCACTTGCGTCGCTCTCTGGGGTGCCACCGTGCTTGGCTTGGCAGCTTGCCTAGGCTCGACTGGTTTGGTAGATCCCCCGTTCAGTCGATCCGCATGAACCCACGGGTGCAGTGTCAGGAAAATCCCGTACGTTGCGATGCAGTACCACAGACGCTGGTGAAGCGAGAACCCATCAGCAAGAGCGATCACTAGCAGAATAGAAGCCGCGAAGAGCGACATCCAAAGACCGATTGCGGAGTTCATGCTCGTCCCATCAGGGCCGTCACTTGGTACGAGCCCTAAAAACGACGCCACACGGTAAGACAGCCCCCCATAACCTGCTTTGGAGATCACCGGTCGCTTGGTCAAGTCGTGCTCGTTCGCGCTATCCATGAAAGAAAGTCTGCGGGAGTCGCCGAATGAATCCGTACCCGCCCACACTTCGTCCATCATCATGGATTCGCGGCGCTCGGACTCCAGCATGGACCCTCGAATGCTTGAGCCCACCATGGAGCTTCGACGACTCGACCCCAACCCAGTGTCCATCATTGACCCTCGGCGCTCAGAGCTTCTGCCTACGAAGCTCACGCCGCGCGACTCCCGGGTGTCCGGCACGGAGGCATGGTTCGTGTGCACTGAATCCCCACGAAGACGTCTGAAGGTGTCGGACGAGTTCGCCTCGTTCTCCTGCCAGACCTGGCCGAAGCATTGGATGCAGATGCGGGAGTTCCCTTTGAGCCTCTTGGGGAGCCCCTTTCGCAAGCCCAACAGCGGGAATTTGAGCGTACAGAACTGGCACCGCCACTTACGGCACTACACAACAGCAACAGCAAACAAGGTCAGCATTGGCAAATGCCCACAGAAGGAGGAACTACATGAGTATATGCATACGCCAGGGTTATTTAATCGGACGTACGTAGTCGCATCGCTTCGGAGGCAGCAAATCGCGCAGCACCTTGAGGTTGGCGCAGTACAGGCACGTCTGGGCGTCGTCCTCTTCCCCCGCCGCTCCGTTGCGCGCGTCGGCGGCGGTCAGCTCCATTGCAGACCTGGTACTGTACACTCAACTCACTCTCCGAGGTTTCAGGAGGCTGGTTGGGGATCGATCCGCGTGCTCGCGAGCTGGCAGCTTCGGCAATGGTGATTACAGCTGCACCAAGGTCAATCGAGACTGAAGATGACGGCACTGCCTTTTTCTACCAATCGCCACTGGCTTGTGTGCGCCACATCCAAATTGAAGCCAGCAGATGGCAATGGATCAGCTTCACCAATGTACTGATGGTCGGGTCAAATTGTGCCTTACTACTACTTGGAGCTTGTGGAGTTGCGTCAATGTATCATACTAGCTAGCGGTCTAGCCCTCACGCTGGCGGCATGAGCAGACTGGACCACACGGTGACGCTGGTGCCCACGAAGCCGATCACGATCGCGCCGACGAACAGCAGCAGCGGGCCGATCTTCTTGGGCCCCAGGAGCGGACCGTCCTCCAGCTTCAAGATGAACGCGGCGGGGAAGCAGAAGCACACAACAGTCGAGCACGTGCCGCCAATGATGCCGAAGACCACGTTGATGCTGGGACAGAAGATGGCCAGCAGCAGCGCCAACAGCACCAGGCCGCTCGTCACAGCCACATGACGCGACGTCGAGTCCTCCGAGTTGGAGAAGAACATCATGTCGATCGTGAAGCGGCACGGGAAAATGTTCAGCGGGAAGGCCACGGCCACGGTGAAGGTGATGGCGGCGCGGCTAATCGCGATCAGCGTGTCGCTCAACGGGAAGCTCAACAGGATGTTGCCCTTGTACTTGGGCTCCACGAGTTGAGGCCCGAAGGCAAGATACGCGACCACGCCAATGGACAGGTAGATCAGGAAGGAGATCAGCGTGGCACGGTCCACCACCTTGTTCATCCGGCGAATGCACGGGCGCTGCAGCTCTGTGTAAATAGAAAACACGTTTACCTGAACAAATGATGTTAGAGCCGCTATTGGAACTATGAAGTGGTTGGGTCGAGACATTCTTTACCTGGCAGGTGAAGGCAAACATAACGATCGGCACGCTCAGCATGAAGTCCGGACCGCGACTCAAGTCGATCGTCCAACTGATGTCCTCCGGAATTCCGTTGGCGCTCGCGTACATAATCGATCGAATGGCCACCGCAACGACGAGGAAGATGATGGAGAGCACCCCGAGAATGGACGAGAACTGAAGGCTGCTAATGTCTTTCATCAACGACAGCGGGAGCATGATCGTTCCACATGAGATCATCATGAGCACCCACCGCTGCGCGAGTACGCTCTGCACTCCAAAACAGAGCTCGCCAAGTGGTGTGATGATATCTCCTAGCGTCACAAGGTACGCGACCGAAATGCCGAAGCAAAAAATCAGGATGTTCACCTCCACGAAAATCGTCATCTACAGCGAACACAACAATTGCTTGTGAGTACTAACCCACGCCCCATCACGAGGAGCCGAACAAAAAGTAAGCGTACCTTTGTGCCGAAGCAGTACATCGCCAAGTCCTCATATGACTTCAACCTGTGACAGAGGAATCAAAATACGTGTTAGGTTGCTGAACTGTTACTGTATAGCATTTTTGGCAGCTCCCTACTTGGTGATGTCCTCCGCACGAATCAGCAGTCGAATCGTGTACACAGTCAGCACCGCGGCCAACACAAGTTGAGCCACAGCGAAACCCAATCCAGAAACTGCCACAGCGTACGGCAACGACAGAGCTCCGGCGCCAAGCGTAGCGCCGGCGAGATTGAAGACAGAGCCGCGAATGGAACCCTTCGACGGAATGATGGACTGGTGGTACGGAAAGGCGTCGCTCAGGAGGTCATCGTCGTTCGGCTACACATGATAAGGCAGCAGTGATCAGTGTTTAATCATGGACCTGGACCCAAATCCTTGAGCAAGGCAAACCTTTCGGGTTCGCATCGGTGACATGGAGGCGATGAAGCTGCCGATCTTCTTCATTTTCTGTAATGAAGTACAGTAATCCCCCATAATGTAAGCACCCACAAGATTCACCAAGCAGCAGCCTCCGTCAAGCAGCACGTTTGGGGGGACACTTGACATCACAGCACATGCTCACACGCCATAAGAACGAATTCACCTTGAAAATGAGCGGCGTGTACCCGAGCTGCTTCAGGTACGAGTCTCGCAGAGGCCGACCCCTCTTCACGTGCGCGTCACCTCGCTCGACGTGCTCCGCCGCGTTGCGGTCGTACACGACGTTGGTGCCGGACGACAGCGAGTTGGAGCGCCCCTTGAGCAGCGGCTCCGTGACGCCATTGTCGATTTCGTGACTCATTGGAGCGGACTTCCTGTATATTACACACAGCGATGGGGTTAGCAAGTGCACGCAGCGCAGAGCGATCTCCACCGCGCCCCACCAACCTGCGGATCCCTTGGAGAAAAACACAGTGGTGAACGATCACAGTGATTTAACGGTTGTGTGGTGCACACCAAACACGGTTCTGATCCGCGCTTCGAAGGAAACATCCATGATGCCGCAACACGGAGATGCCGGTTTGCAAGGCATTGCTACGACCGACCGACAATATGACCGAGCGCATGCACTACGGTAACCCTGCGCATCATCAGCTCGGTCACAGCTTAAGCTCGGCCGCAAAATCATCGTATGCTCACCTACACGACATCGATGCGCTCATATCGTGCTGTGCTCATTTCGTGCTCTTCACAGGTTGGGATTTACACATGTCATCGTGCAGTACTTACTGGACTGGTCGACAATACACAGACTCAGACCTGCATAGCACGTAGGTAATAGCAATGGGAGACAAATCTCTTCGCGCAACGAGACACTAGCGCCGACTTCGCTTCTGTGTAGCTGTTGTCTTGTATCTTTGGTAGGCAGAGCGTCTTCGCCGCGAGAATTTATATTTATACAGCCGGATTAACCCTTTGCTGTACACGACCTGAACCTTCGCTTCACAGTTTCGGCATCTCATCCCGCCACACGGTGTATTGTGAAGACGAGGAAGATGGAGACGCCTAAGCGTCCGGTGAAGCCGCAGCGCCTCACGAGCCTTATTCGAAGCACACAGCTAACAAGTCACGGCATGTTGTTAATGCAATCCGAGCTCTGGGCTTCTTTTTCTCTCATATCTAATTCCACTCCGTACCGCAAGTGCCGCTCCAACTTCATCCTGGACGACAACGCGCATCAGCTCAGCTGGAACAACTCTCTCTAAAAGCCCGGCAAGCAACAGTGGATCCACGGGCTTCGCCTATCAACGCGTCGTTGTACAATATTGGCGACATTCTGAATCTGCCTGCGTCGATGGACCTGCTGGACGACGACGACTTCGAAAGCACCTTGATGATGTTGGACAACTCCGGGTCCATGACATCCTCTCCGACGTCGGCGTCCCGAAGAGAAGACCCGGACAACCTGGAGTTGAACCTGACTGGGCTCAGCGATGCATTCCATCCGCAGGACACGGAGTCCCCCCTGGCCACCAGCGCTCAACACTCTTTGAATGCTGGATCGGCATTTTCCCTTGGAATGAGCTCGTGTCTTTCGCCCGACCTCAAGATCCGGGTCAGCGGCCGAACCCCAGTCCACGGCGACGTGTACATCAAGCAGGAGAGCGAGATGCCCGACTTTTCGCCGGTCATGGACGCTTTCCTGCGCGAGTCGTGGGATGACATCATTGGCCCAGGTACAAGATCTGCGCGGTCGTCTTTCAAGACGACGAGCAGTTGTCCGAGCCCATTCACGATTTCAACTGCCCCTGGACGTGTCAACCCGCTCCCGCTAAACTTCCTTCTCCCCACCCCATCGCCACTAGGAGGCCAGCCTTTGGCAAAAGCCATGACGCCTTATCTTGCCCCATCGTTGCCGCTACCCCCTGCAACGCAGCGCACAGTCTCGAACGCGTCGACATCTTCGACAGTATCGTCGGCTTCATCGACAAAGTCGAAAGGGACACGGCGAGCGAAGCTGTGCATTGCGGAAGGGTGTACTCGGCGAGCGCAGTCTAACAACCGGTGCAAGACTCACGGTGGTGGTGCTCGATGCCAAGTGGAGGGCTGCGATAAGAGCTCGCAAGGTGGAGGCTTGTGCCGTGCACATGGAGGTGGCAAGAAGTGCCGCGTGGCAGGCTGCTCAAAGGGAACACAACGCCTCGGTCTCTGCTACCTGCACGGTGGCATCCGACGTTGCATCATGGAAGGTTGCAAGAAGAAGGACCGTGGCAACGGCTACTGCATCTCTCACGGTGGCGGCCGGCGGTGCGAGGCTGAGAATTGCAACCGCTCCGTTCGCAAAGGCAACCACTGTCAGATGCACCAAGGTCTTGCAGACGACACCGTGTTTCAGATTAGCCGAGGCCAGGGCCTCACGTCATCGTAATGAACAGATACCCACCAATTCACTTGTAATAGTGCGTTCAAGTTTGTGTTTAAATCTTTAATCACAGCCTCGTGTTTTTAGCAATGAGCAAGGTCGCGCTAGGGACATTGCGTCCTGTTACGCGTATGACGCGCACAGAACAACAGGCTTCCATACCAATGCTGTGATAACGTATAATATGGAATAAAGGACGGCGCACTATTTTTTTTAGAGCGCGGTAAAATGAAAATTGCGCACTCTATTCTATGCGCACTCTATTTTCCTGCGGTTTTTGAAATCGATCCCGGCAAAGGATACTTCAACAGAATTGTTTTACACTTTCTACTGGTCTGCAATGCAAAAGTACCACTTCAAACTCTGATGCGTGCTGTGAGGGCAACCTTGCATAGTTCACTAACCATTAAGCAACGTAGAATCAATTCTGTCCTTTATCAACGAATCGAGAAAAAAAAAACTTTGTATTCACAGTGACCAGTGGTCTACATCGCTGGCGTGACGATCGTAACGCTAGATGAAATCGCTCCACTAGATAATACATATCGATTCAGCGCAAAATACTGCTGCTAGAGGAATGACTACAAGTACTTGCTGATTAAGAATTCGTCAGCGTAGCCAAGGTCATGCAACGCTGGACCTGAGTGATGTCCGGGAGTATATTTTGATACTTTCCGCTGATAGGACACGGCGCGTATGAATTAACAGATGGATATAACATATAGCCATATTATGACTTCGTTTAGCGGAGTGTTACTAAGAACCAACACCAGCACTGCTGACATGCTTGTTACTGATGCGCACTCTATTTTATCGCACTAGAGCGCGCTATTTTACCGCACTCTAATCGCAGGGCACTCTATTAGCTAGGGGAACTCTATTCGATATTACCCGGGTCGTTCCTCTCCGCGGCAAAAACTCGCTTCATATTTCACACTTGCGGTCGAATCTCTGTATTAGGAATTTGTATGGGCTGTCATCGGGAAAAAAAACTTCTTCGAGCTGAAACAACAGTTGAGGGTTATTTGGTGTATTTGGCCAATCAGGGCATGTCAGTACCTAGATTACACTTTTTCTAAAATAATATCAACTTTTTTTACTTTGATCTGGGCGAATTACGAAGTGAACCGATAACCTTTTTTTTGGGTCAACCACTGCGCAGGTCAAATTTGGGTCAACGCTTTTTTGGGTCAAAAATGGAACAACAGAGGTCAAACCGCTTTTTTGGTCAACTTTGGATCAAAAAATATCACACCCAAGAGGTTACAAGATAATTAACATATGAAAGAGAATGAGCCCAAGAATTTTGAACATGGCATATTGTATCGGATTTAGTGCGAGCTCTAGAGTGTTGTGTAATCGCTAGAGTGTTGCTATATACTTGTATTCGGTTGTCGTCGTGTTTGGTTGGCGCTTTGGTGTTGTTGTGAATTTGCTTGTCAATTGTGTGTGCGGTTGACGTTTTGGTGTTGTTGTGAAGTTGCTGGTCAATTGTGTGTGTGGTTGAAGTTCTGGCATTGTGGGTAGTTGTATGTTTGGCATTGTTGTGTATTTGTTAATAAGTGGCGGGTTGTTACGCTGTTGTCATTGCTAGTTTGTTACATCATAGTGTCGTGTATCGCTATCTCGTCAGTGACACAATTGATCGAAAAATGTGTTGTTGCGTCCCAGGTGCTGTGTCGTCAATAGTAGCGGTTCCTCCAACAAGATCGTAACGGTCATTTTGAAATCTCCCAAGTTCAAAGCACCCCCCCTCCCTCCTCCCCTCCCCCACGACGCCAACGCACCATGGCCTCAGGCTACATCTCCGGCGATTCGATGTCCAACTCGTCCCTGTCCGATGGATCCAAGTTCAGCGACGCCGAGACGGTCCTACTTCTCAGCCAACCTTCCGGCTCGGAACACGAAGAGAGTGATGGTACCCAACTTGAAGTCGCGCCACCAGCTGAATATACCCACTCTACTGGCCTCCCCGTCGCCAATTCTGGATCTGGGACTATCCATTATGGCGGCTACTCGTACGCCCAATACCACTTCAACCCTCGAACCGACACCAGGCACTACCAATGCAGCGCCTAGCGCCGTACGGGCTGCAAGGCGAAACTCTATGTGAGTGACCATGGTGCCGTGGAGGATGTTGAGCACAAGCCCGCATGTGTACCTGGTTTCCGTCGAACCCCGACAGGACCGACCCCTGCTGTTACCGACCGAAAAGAGGAGATGCTGCTGATGACGGGCACAATTTGTGTCCGAGACGTCACGCTAACGCCAACGGAGGTGTGGCGAATAATCCGGGACCATTTTTACGACAACGACAACGAAATAGTCCGGGGCGCGACTAAAAAAACAAGTTTTGGGTCGACTCTATCGCACCCGATCGAAGCTGTTCTGGCGGGAGATTTTTGGTCGACTGGAGCGCGAGTCACTTTGTGACGTCAAGGAGAGCGCTGGGTTGAAGGTTTTCCAACTCCACGTTACCTACTACGAAGACGAAGTGCAGCACCGACTGATTGGCTGGGCCTATCCGAAGCTTGTGGATCGTATGAAGCAGCGGCAGAGTTCGGTCTTCATCGACGCAACTTATCGTTGTGTGCCCGCTCCATTCTATCAATTGGTGATTGTGATGCTCTACGATTCTTTTTCGGAGCTCTACTTACCAATTTGGTATGTCCTTACGACCGGGAAAACGGCTCAGGTGTACGACCGCCTGTTTCACAACATTTACGTCGGGGCCACGCAGAAAATCTTTCCAGCGCATGTTGTGTGCGACTTCGAGTTCGCCATGATTAAGTCTGTCCAGAACCAGTTTCCAGAATCCAGAATTGTTGGCTGCCTATTCCACTTCAAGCAAGCGCTGCGTCGGAAGATGTTAAAGTTGAAGATCACGGAAGACGAAGTGGACTTGGCCATGCGGGAATGCTGCATTGACCGCTTGCCGGTTATCCGACGTATGGATATTACCCTCCGAAGCGTCCACGATGTCCGATCCATGATCAAGCGCGACTCTCAAGCAAGGGGTATGGACTACTCCAGGTACTGGAAGAAGTTCTGGAAGTACTTCAAGAAAATCTGGGTCAACAAGTTCAAGCCGGAGTGGTGGAACATTAACAGTGTGAGCGAAGGCGTTGTTAACAGGACGAACAACCCGCGTGAACGCTACAACCGCACCCTTAATTCGGCGTTCTCCGGTGCGCATCCAGACATCACTCGCTTCATCAGTGTCATCGAGGAGCAAAGTCGGGAGAACATGCGCCTGTTGGATGACATTTCGAACAGCAGAGCCCGTGCCCCCAATCATGCTGGCTCCCAGCGCGCTCCCGGGTTTGAGTCTGACTCGGAGTATGAAGCTGACTCTGACTCTGACTTGGAAGTCAACCAACCGGACTCTGATGACTCTGACTCGGATAGCGATTCAATCAGGTCTATGCCACCCGAATATTAGAAATCGCAGTTGCTACATATTTGAATTTAATAGAATCCACATATTCTGTAGTGACTGAATTGAGATAGTACACTCATCCAAAACTACGGACTAATTTTGTATTGTTACAAAATTTGACTTGATTTCATTATAGTACCATAGTGTCCTAAAGGTTTAATAAAGTAGATCGCTCTTGCCAACCGAGAACGTTTGTGGCCAGGGAATGATCCCATTTACCATCCGCCAAACGACTTAATGACCAGATTCTCACGGTGGGTTATTACTCGAGAGAATCCAGTCAGCATGTTCTATAGGAGACTCACTCTCACTAAGTAAGAGTGTGGCGTACGACCAAAATCCTTGGTTATGTCTCAGATCTGACGGAGGATTTCCACACGACACTTACCTCAAGCATCGAGCTCCTCTACAGGTGTGGGATTTGAACCCACGCCACCTAATTGACACCTGCCTATCTAGGCGCACGCCCTATGGGCATACTAAATTTTCAACATGAAGCAGTTGATATTTATATACATGACTTTATAAATAAATAATATTATACAAACTTGGATATATAGATTATAAGAGGTATAAGTTTTACATGGATATGTAGTCCGCTATGGGTCAATCATGGTCAAAATTGATCCGTGGTTGACCCAAAAAAAAGCGTTGACCCAATTTTGACCTGCGCAGCCGTTGACCCAAAAAGAATCGCTCCAGTGAACCATTCCAAAAAGTGCGAAATCATACTAAAAATTACTAGTCATACTGAAAGTACGATATCATGCCAACATGTACGAGTACGGCTCCGTACTTACTATATGAACGCGTACGTTTTGGTATGATTTCCTAGTGCTTAAAACGATGTCCAGATGAAAAGGGCGGGTGTTGGAGGCCAGGATTATAATCCTGCTTCAGCCAGGATTCGTATGTTTCCCGTCCAGGATTCGTCTAGGATTATATATAACATATGCAAATTGCTGGAGCACATGGATTCCATGATGGAGAAGATACATCAAGGACGACGAAGATTGGTAAGATACAATGACTTAGAGCTTGGGCGCAACTTTGGAGCGAAATGCTATTGGCTCTTTCCGTCGTGCGAGCTTGCGCATAAGAATACAGAAATTCGTGCTAAGTGGGCGTAGAGGGCAGTGCTTAATAAGACAAATGATGCCTTAGCACTGTAGAGTACTGATGTTAGATGCAGGTAGTTGGATGCTGCATCTAATGCATCGATGCATTGGATGCGCATCTTATGCATTGCATCAATCAAAGCTTGCATCTCATAAATAAATCTCATAAATAAATTAATTAAAGATTATGGCCCTACGCATATTTAGTACCGATGTAGACCATGCTGATGTCATTGTGCAGCCATGTCTCCTCAAAGCTGCAACAAATACACTCGGTCAGGATCGGTGTTTCCCCACCACTCAACATGGCGGTAATCTCCGTCATCGTCCCAATCCACGCCCTGTCCTGTCAATTCGAGGGACGTTGTACTTTGCGCACCTTGATCATTGAATCCATCGGGTAGCAAAGCTGCTTCTTCACGCCCCGGCACCGATTGCGCCTCTGCCTGCAGCAAAAGAAGCTAAGAATAGGTCCATGATTTGAGTACACGAACACCAGCTGCATCACACGTTCATTTCCCAGTCGGTTGCGCCGCGGTGAGTGGATATGGTTGAATACGCTCCACGAGCGTTCCGCAGCCGCAGAGGAGGTTGGTATAGCGAATATCCTTGCTGCTATCGGTAACAGCAACGGAAAACGCTTCTCACCGATCCATTCCCACCAGGTCAAGGGAGAGTCTGCGTAGTATTGACGCTTCGTTTCACCTGACCATCGCTTTTTCGCTACCATGAACTCCCCCAGCTGCTCTCGAAGCTCTCGTACTTGCCTCGACGAATACAGAAGTCGGGCAGCGAGGTCTTCAAGTTCTGCAACGACTTCATCTTGTTGATCAGCATCAAACAGCTCAGTACCCTTCGTGTGGTCCAGTAAGTACGCGATCCGCATAGGAGCTGATTGCACAAAATCCCATCGCGCTTTGATGCACCTTCGAATTTATTCTTGCAAATCTGTCTCGATTCCAGGGATGTCGCTGTTGTACACTGAGTGCCGCTCGAGCTCAACAAACTGCTGATAAATCACCGATAGGCACAAGTTGTCCTTCTCGAAGTGCCCTAGGCATTTGTGGATCGGGGTCAGCAACTTGACCACAGCGTCCGCCTTCGTCCAGAATGTTTCTGGATCTACGATTCGCTTAAAGTCCGCCACCTTTTTCTGATCATACTTCACAAGAAGCGAATCATCCGCCGCTAGACTTCGAATCGCCCGCTCACTCTCAACCACTAGCTTAATACACTCGTAATGCGAGTACCAACGCGTCGTAATGGGGATCTTGAGACCTCTGCGGCTGGCGATGTTGCTCGGAGACTGCAACATAGTCGCAAAGCGGGAGCTAGTCGCGGTGTGGCTTCGAATGAACTTGGTGACTTCTTGCGATTGTTGCAGTACCTCGGTCAACTCGGGGATCTTCAAAACATCTTTGATGAGCAAACTCAGCGTGTGCGCTGTGCAGCCCGTTGCCAAAAACCCTGGGCGGGTGGTCTGAAGAAGTGTCCATGCGCTCTTCATAACACTAGCGTTGTCAGTCGTGACAGCACACACCTTCCCGGCCCCAATGGCGTCCTCAACCTCGTCAATCACCTCGCTAATCATGTTTGCCATGTATGGGCCATCCTTGGTATCTTCACCAGTGAACCGACAGCACCAGAGAAGAGGGCGCATGTTCGGACAGACCAAGATGAAATTAATGACGCTCTCGCGTCTCGGATTCGACCCGCCGTCTGTCACGAGCACCACGAAACCTTGGTTCTTCAGAAATTCAATCAGCTCATCTCGTTCCATGGTGAATGTCTCCGTGAGTAGTTGTTGTCGGTTTGGTAGCACCATGGTCGGGCAGTACCGCGTGAGCAGTTGACGCACATCCGGGCCATCAACCGCTTGAAATGCCCAGCCTTTTTTGTAGAAGACCATGGCGACTTGCATCTGATACTCCTTCTTCTCCGCTGCGCTGATCTCCGGTGTAGTGGTCTCTGGAGCAACTTGCATTACCGCTGCAGGGCGAGCGAGTTTCAGCCGTTTGGCGAGGAGGTCTTCTGCTTTGTACTCGTCTTGGATCTCAGGGGGCATCTCAGGGCACGCCAAAATATGGCTACGGAGTTGACGGCATGGCTGGACCTTTGTGAGCACTTGAGCGCAATACCGACACTTAGCGTCCTTGTACTTCTCGTTGCGAGTAGCTTGGACAACTTCAAAGTCATCCCAGTAGGCGGAAAACTTGCGTCCTCCCGCCATACCTCATTCGCTACGAGCAACACATCCACGTGACTTAGTTTCATATTCTCCAATCTACTGCGCTAACTAGTACGTGACGTGCTTACCAGGATAGCCGTAGAGGCCTCGATGGATGAGGAATGAGGCAGCCTAGCAGGCTATATGCAGCGTGGCTGCCGTAGCTTTAGCGTCAGAGGAAGACGTAACAGACTCACAGAGTCTCAGCTTAAGATAGCCCGTTCTAATACCAGAACGTACGAGTCCGTACACCTTACGGACTCCAAGAGTCAACCCTTAACTCTTAACTGTGTGAATCTCAAACTGAATGTATTTCTCCTTATCGCGGCCAAGCCACCTATGGTGTAAATGTATCCGGTTCACTATCTAGCATAGTGAACCCTAGTCATATGCACAATCAGTGGCTGTGGAGCCATGTACTGATTCTCCTACTGAGTTAGGTTAGACAGTGTGTACCCACTTCATAACCCTTCGGGTAACCTCTCGTGTAACCCCGTTACACCCTCCCCCACCAAACCGTGGACACGGGTGTTCACGCTTAACGGTCAACCGCCGGGTCTTGTTCCGTCAAGCCTTCTTCTCGAACGAGTCAATCCACGTGTGGACTTCTCTGAGAACTTCTCGGCGCAACGCGCCTTCACATGACTTCAAGTCATAAAGCATTTTGGTCTTTC
>JAIKVE010000315.1:0-23087 GCA_024679115.1 Phytophthora pistaciae | reverse complement strand
AAGAAGACGGTCAAGCCGCTGCCGCGCATCGACGAGGACCGCGCCGTCGTGCCCGTGAGCTCCTCGCTCGAGGCGTACCGCCGCCGCGCCTACTACCCGGCCAAGAAGGACAAGGCCAAGAAGTGAGTTGAGACGCGCCGCCTCATCGCGCGCCAGACCAACACAACGACGCGGAGGACGCCCTGTGCCTCCAATCACTCAAACAGCAACAGCGGCGAGGGACCTACCTCCTGATCGCTCGCTGCCCATTATTTTTTTGCCTACGAACTAGAACTGCAATATTTATTGGCGTTGAAAGTGCCAACACTAATGCAAATACACACCTCATTAACTCTTTCTCGTGGTGTTCGCCTCCTTCCTTCCTCCCTGTCGCCCCACCGCAACAGCAGAGAACCACGCGAGCCAACGCTAATGCAAACACCCCATTAACTCTTATCGCCCCACCGCAAAGAGCGCCTGGACTTGCGCTTGAAGCAGAGAGCCACGCGTAAACGTGCGCGTCAACCTGGCGCGTGTCTTGTAGCGGAGCGGTCTGAAAAATCAAAAATCCTGTCGAAGAGGTGCGGAACTCGCGTCTTCAAAGAGAACTGCAGCAGCCTTACAGCAGCTCGAGCAACATCGGCATCATGCCTTGCCACTTGCCTTGCCTATGCGTGCCTGCGTGCATGACTAGCGAGCGATTCGTGAAGGACAGCCAGCCATTCCGTGCCGACGTGAAGTGCAGCCATGTTCTGGCGGTTTCTGAAGATCGTGCCCATCCCCTTGCTCGTCACATGTGCCGCTTGAAGTGCAACAATCGGTCCGGTGCGAGTCGCACCGCACCGGCACGGAGCTCAGCGCCGGAGCTGTGCGATCTGGAGGCGATTCTGAAAGCTGTATGTCCGATACATGTATAATAACTGTAACTGTACTACATATTGACTCACCACCTACCGTCGCCTGCGCAGGTTTTGCAGTTTCTTGGCCGAAAGCTGCGCGCTCCGCATGAACTGCGCCTCTCGCATGTTATCAGCCGCATTGCCACTCCCCAGCGGCTGCTTTGCTCTCGCCATAAACTCCTTCAGCGCTGGCGGCGGAGCCGAAGCGCTGAGCTTCCTCGCATTCGCAATGAACGCAGCTCGGACGAGATCGTCGCGCGAGTGTTTCTTCGCTGCCTTGAGGAACTTGAGCTCCACTGCGCCGATGTCTCCCGTTGTCGACTTGTCGGCGCTGAGTAATAGTCGCTGCTGGGCTGCGAAGTGCCGTTCCGCGTCGCGGTTCTTGGCCTCAGCACGAAGCCACACTCGCAGCAGAATAGCCGAGGCCGTGACCAGCCCGATACTGAGCCAGCCGAAGTAGATCATGTTGAGCGACCGCGTGCTGCTCTGGCCGGCGTAGTGCAGGCGGTGGATGGCGCCGAGCGACGCCCAGCACGACGCCGCGTAGATGCCGCACTTGACGTACTTGATGTACCAGAGCGAGCAGCTCTGCATGGCCAGCGTCAGCACGAGCAGCACTCCGTTGCCGATAACCCCAAGAACCGCGAGAAGCATGGGGTCGTAGGGGAAGAACGCCTGCGCCGTGGCCGCCCCCGCCTTGACCAACTGCGCCACCAGCAGCAGCACGGGCGCATACTTGATATCGAGCGTCTCGCGCTGGAACAGCACGTGGCTCATGCCATGGGCCAGCAACCCGATGGGCAGGAAGAAGGTGATCCCCCATATCCCGAGAAACGCGTACCACTGGTGCTCTGCAGTCCAGCAGCTAATGTCTTGGTGCGCGATGAGGAACGGCGGCGGCTGGGACTCGACGTCGACTTGGCACCTCTTGAAGCCGCTGGAGCTGTGCTCGTTCGAGCAATCCATGCACGCGAGGTACGAGAAGAAGACGGAGATCGTCCCCATGTAGAGAAACCCGTTGATGAGCGCTGGCAGGTCCTTCGTCAGCACGCGATGCAGCAGCGCGCTCGTTTCCTGGAACTTGTTGGCGCATTTCAGCAGCACAAACCACAGCAGCAACAGGAGCAGAACCCCCAGCGCCTGCAGCTCCGAGACCGACGACACCCCGAACTTGGTGATGCCTTGATTCCCGAGCCACTGCAGCGCGGCTGGCAGCTGGTCCGTGTCGTCCCATTCGACGGCCGAGTCGAACGCCAGCGAGTTGAGCTGCACCAGCTCCACACCGATCGAGATCACGGCCAAGACGTTCTGGTAATAGCGGGAGACCGGTCGAATTCGCAAGCGCGTTTGCTCGAGGAGTACAAAGCGGTCTATAGCAACAGAAAAGTTAGACGAATATCCACAACAGTATCATAATGAAAGCATCAACGGCCACTAACTTACTCCGTGCGATCAGCATAATTGACACAACAGACAGCAGGAAGATCGCGATGCCGTACGCGTAAATGATCCGCGTCATCACGGTGTTTCGGGTCGAAGTGTCCGCTTCAGAGGAAACCATACTCGGGAGCCACAATGCTATGGCGATGCTAAGGAACGTACCACCAAGGGCGTAGTACCGTTCCTGCCAGAGCAGTAGTCCGAGTCTTCCGCTCGTGGGCATCCACACCCGCACGAGCTCCCCAAGACCTTTCTTGGCATGGTACAGTCTGTAGTATTCGTCGTGCTCGTGGGAATCGCGAAACGCACGAGCCATGATGGGGTCCTGGAGGTCCATACGCAGCTCTTCTTGGCGCCAGAACGCAATCAACAAGATCAACCGCGCTCCAAGCGAGAGGAACCACTGGAACGCCCTGTCAGCGAGAGTATCCTGTCCATCAGTCCGATACTGCGCCGATCGACTCGCTTCGGTCTGCCAAAAGTTGCGGTATTTCGCTCCATTTGCGCCGCTGCGTCTTCGTTTCTGGGCGTCGAGCTTCCTGCGAAGTTGGATCATGGCCGCGTTATCCGAGAACGGGCCAGGGCTAACAATCCCATCGCAAACCCTTAGAATCGACTCGGAAATGACCACTTTGGGGAATAACGGCGATAATGTCGATGGTCCGTCCGCTGGAGCGGGAGGGGCCAGAGGTTTCGGCAAGCTTATCATCGGCCGATCAGCGACAACGCGCTGTGTACCATTCTGAAATGGGTTTACACAGAATCTGGACCACGCGGAAGATTCATGCGACTTTGTCTCCAACTTGTGAATATTCTCGCTTCGGTTGTCGACTTGATCGCGATGAGCGCTGGTCATTGATGGACGCTGCGGTGATCCAAGCCGATATTTATTCAGAATGACCTGGCGTTTGCTATAGTCGCTCACCACAAAGCGCTGCACCTGTTGATGCAGGTGGAAGAGTCTCAGTCGCTGAATTGGTCGCACCATCAACCGCCACAAACTCATTTCCATCTTGTCGTGCACTACGAACGGGATACTCGAGAACGGCAAGTCATCATCCTCTAGCGTTAGCTGTCGGAGTTGATCGAGCACGTCGAATAGTTTCCTCGCCCCTTCCAGCCGATGAAAGTGCTCGGCCAGTTCGAGGAGCGACATCCGCTCGACTGTGTCGTTATCGGTACCAAATGCCGACCTTAGCACCTCAGCTGTAGCGCTCGCGTGCTTGGGGGACTGTAGAAGCTGCTTCGCCCGCTTGGCAGCAACGCACTCACATCCGAAATGGTCCAAAAGAAGCTCCGACGACGTGAAAGGGAAGCGAGACAGCACAAAATCGGGATTTCTACCAGCTAACGCAGCAACTTCGTACCCATTGCTGCTCTGAGATTGGTCCGTGTTCATTGAGTCAGCCGACTGCGGTGTATCCAGCTCAGCGGACGGGGTCTCAAAGTCCTCTTCAGTCGAGTGACTCTGTCGCTGCATCCCAACACCAGCCTTAAAGGCTCTCATCGGACGCTGCAGTATCCGAATAAACTTGACCAACTTCTCCGTGATTTTCTTCATCAAACTAATGGACTCCTTCGAGCTGGTCATGGCCTTCTCCAGCGCCGTCGTCCCCATGATCCGTCGCCACATGTACTGCATCGCTACGAGAGCTCTGGAAAGGTTCTCCATTCCGTGTGGAGAGTCTAAGAGCACTCCTAGCGAGGTGGATATAGCAACATCGAGATTGCGGAGACGCGCTCGAATTCCCTTCGTTTGGTCCACGATACCCGATCCGTTGGCTGCAACCACGCGCAATTCGTTCCGATTCGTCGCGCGTTTGAGTAGCCGATGAAGGTTGTCGAGGAACAGCATGAGCGCCTGCTGTCGCGAATGCGTCCCCAAGCGTTGAATCTTGCGCAGGAATTGCGGTAAATCAAGGATCAGAGAGCGGAACTGCCGCGCGATCTCCGCGTAGTAACTTGCATCCAGCTCGTGAAGACCCGCACAAAGCAGCCCCGCCAGTTCTTCCAGGAGCAACAGCCACTCGAGGAATGTGGTCTGGTGCGCAGTATCCAGCGTGACAGTCTTGCGTTTACTGGCTTGGAGCTTCTTGGCTGTGTCGAGGTAAAAATCGAGGACGATGCTCGTCATCGCGTGGAACGCCATCAGCACGCGCGCATTCCGCGTCGCCGCTCTGATCGCAGAAGTCATGGCTTTCTTGCGGTTTACCGTTAGAACCGACAGCAGCTCGGCGTGCTCGTTCGCATACATAATCAGCTCACGGAGCTCCGACTCGAGTCTCGCGTCTTCCGCTTCCAGGTTCTTGCTGGACGAGGTGATCGCTGGGCTCTCGTCACTGCTGGTAGCTCGCCATAAATGGGAGTGGCGACGGTGGATTGAATCCACTTGATCGAGGTGCCACGACAATGACGCGCCTTCAGTTGGCAGAAGGTGTTCCTGGTCAAACCGCTGGAAGACGCCGCTGCACTGCGGAGGGATGATTCCGGTTCGAACGCCAGCTCGGATACACGAGTAGTACGTGAGTTGGACGGCGTGAAGCTCGCTCTGAAAGTCGTAGCGAGTGAGTCCAATGCATTTTCTCAAGCCAACAAGGCACTGCTCTTCGAATTGCTTCGTTTTGGTCGATCGACGGTTCAGTAATTGTAGCAATCTCTGCTCCAGCTTTGGCCGGAAAGGAAGCTTCTCGACTAGAGAAGCGAGAATGCTCGACGCCAGACGTTGAATGCTGTCAAAGGCGACGTGGGTATCACTAGCTGTTGAAGGCTTCCCAAGGAACAGCAACAGCGCCTCGACGATCGTAAGGCCGTCGTCGCCCACTTCAAACGCAGTGAGCAAGGCGTCAAACCGCTCACTTTCGCTTGTGTCCGCGTCCACCGCTACCGACTTGAGCAGTCCGTCACAGAAAAACCCACAAGCAACGATCAAATCCTTGGCCGCTTCGCTTGGATAGCAGTCGACCCACTGACGCCGTGCAAATAGTTCATACGCCACACGGGAGAAGAAGCCCAGACTATCCGCGCCATTCACTCCGATCCCGGGACATCGTACTAATCGTACAACAACTGAAGCTGCGAAGCGTAGCAACTCGCAAAGTTCATGCTCGGACTGCCCAGCGCATTGTCGGATGCCAGCATCAAACACAAACCAAAGCAGTTTCTGAGCGCTCTGTGTGGTGAACGCTTGGCAATGCACGACTTCTCGGCGGATGGCGATGGCCACCAACGCAAGGAATGTGGACTGGGGGTTCTGCTGTGGCTTGAACTGGGCGCAGAGATACAGGAGCAAGTCGGAGTTCTCCATGAACAAGAGGTTCAAGCAGTGCGTAGAAAACTCTGCAGCTTCCACGGATGCGATGAGCTCGACGAATGTCTCAAGAAAAGCTGAGGTAGGAACGAAGCTGTCCTCGGAGATAAGTGGCTTCACGCCGACAACGTCGTCGGTTATGCAAGCTAGTTGACGTAGGTTTTGGATCAGCCGTAAAACCGGGGAAACACTCGATTTCAAGCTGCTCACTGTCGGTTTACTCGGAAACCATCCGCTCAATGCTTCCAAGCACGCAATGTCCATTTTCCCATCGACGGAGAAGCTCGCCGACGTAGCGAGAACAAGCAAAATCTGCTCCGAGAGGTCAATAACCGGATCGCAGAAAATCGAAAAGTCCTTACAGAACTCGTTCACAATACTCGATAATGCTCCAAACAGCGCGAAGCTTATCGCCCCTGTTTCCTGTCTCAATAATCGTGACAGAACTCCTCGCGTCGACGGAGACTGGGCGTTAATATTATCATGTACCGGAGTCTCCGAAACTCGCACCGTTGTGGAACCACAGTAATGGACGAAGGAGCCAAAATCGCTCACAAGCTCGAACGTGCTTTCAGTACCGTCGCTGCTCTGTGTCGAATTACAAAAGCTCACAGTACATCGAATGGTATTCGCTGACTCATCAATGAGGAATTCGTGACAGCTGTGAAGACCCGCATCGTACTCGAATTGTCGAACACAAAGTCCACTTTGATGGAGAACTTCAAAATTCAAGCGCTCTACCGAAGAATTGGCTCCAGAATTGGCCCAACCATTTCCTTCTCGTTGCGCCACGACGACGCTGATCCTGCGAACATCCTTCAGCAATGGAACAGATAGTTTGCCAACTAATTGCTGAGTTCCAGTGGCCTTTTGGCCCGACATTCCGACGAAAAGGAAGTGAGCCAGTTGCTGCTGTACGCTTGGCGAGAATCCAAAGACACTTTGTCGTCCAGAGCGAGAAGAACCCTTGCTTGATGGCGTGGCCAACTTCTGACAGATTGCTGCTGCAAGAAGTTGCAACGGCTCAATTTCTAGCCACACGCCCAAGCGAGAAAGCAGAGACGTGCTGCTTATCAGCAAGTCCTTGATTACGTCCTTCAGCGCAAGTTCTTGGATCAACTGCGCCGCCGCGCTCTGCTCGATCTCGGATGTCGAGCGCTCGACGATCAGCATCAAAATCAGCATCTGGCGGGAGTTAGAAAACACGTCAACGGACGATGTGCGCGGTAGATCCAAGGAGCACAAGAGCTGCACCAATTCAAGAGACCGACTGCGGATCTGACTGCTCGAAACGATGCACGTGTCGGTCCCATCGCCGCTCAATCTTCCACCAGGTTGGCGTTGAGGACGTCGCTGGCATAGCGCCAACAACGACTGAAGTAGTAAGGCGTGCTCACTCTCCTCCGCCTCCCCGTTATCGTTCTTGTAGATTTCCGAGTAGAAATTGGAGACAATATACAACAAGAGCTCCAATATATCTGCCACTAAGTTCACGTGCAAGTCACTCTGAGGTGTCGCGAATTCATCCGAGCGGAAGCCACTGAGCAGCGATAAGTTCACTGAATAATACCGTAACCACCGGATGAGGAGCACGAAACACGACGGGAACATACTGGACGGTGATACGCGGAAGGTTGCCTGCGTATCGATGGTTGAGAAATACTCGAGCCAGCGGTAGATCCCTCGGCCGCACTCGTATTGTGTTACACCCGCAACCGCTTCATCTTCCGAGTCATTCCAAGCGGGGGCGCAGCGAATCAAAGTGCTCAACACTGAAGCCGCAGCACCCGCAACTTCCCAGGTGGCTGATGCTAGACATGCCACAAGTTGCGGCACTAACTCCACGTCTGCTTCCAATGACTGAGCTAGATAGCGATCGCCGACGCATAGATGAGCAAGGCGTAAGGCTAACACTGTCGCCTGCGTGTGAAGTTCTGTTGATAGCTGGTACGGCAGGAAGTCAGCAGGGCCGGTAGTCGTGAGCACTATGGGTCGGAGAGATCGGTCTGCAGTAGCTACACTTCCAATGCATTGGTGCATCACTTCGATCAGAACATCGGTCATGGGCCAGCAGTCGGGCACGTTCCGAGCGTGAACAAGCAGCGAGACGCTCTGCTGCGACCCACAGACTTTAAGCGCCAAGGTAAGCACGCAGGCCAGGTCAGCGATGTCGTTTTCACACTGAAGAAGCATCTCCGATACTGCGCGTAGCCGAGTTCGACGTGTTATCGAATCGTAGTCGGATTTCTGCGTCGGGTAGACGCAACACACTTTTTGGACAGCAATCAGAGTTTGCTCGTGCATGACCAGAGCGCATAGAACTTCTGTCGCATCCCACTTCGAGTCGTTCATGTCCGAGATGGAGACGATAGAGCGAATACACAGCTCTGCTAGGATCTCCATGGTCGCATACTCTTTCGCGAAGAAATGCCCATGGTCGGAAGTGTTGGTTGCTCGAATCACAGTGGAAACCAGACGAAGAAGCTTTTCATCTCCTGGTTGACGGAAACTCCCTTCATATTCTAACTGGTGCTGGTGCTCGTACAGGACGAACTCTTCCAAGAACCGCTTCGCCATGATCTCTAACGCGGCCTCCCGATTGCAGCACAACTGGTCCAAGAGCTCACACCACAGTGCTCGAAGCTTACGGTCTTCACTCTCCGTAGTGGAAACCTGCCACCATAGAACATCGACCAAATTGATTTGACTCGTATCGGCGACAAAACGGCGGAAGTCAAGACTAGATGGGCTCTGAAGTATCTGCAGCAGCAGCGTTGCTACAGTAGAGTGCGCTTCGGTATCTTGAAAACTGACGAACATTCTCGTTAATACACGCCAATAGGGTAGAAAATTCATCACGGTTGTAGAAGGATCCACTTGTACGGCAGCATCCAGGAAGGGAAAGGCCAGTGAGTCTTGAAGAAGTAGTTTGCTTTCGTGGTCTAAGCTGCTGAGGCGGCATGTGCTGGAACTAATCCACAGCGAGAAGAACCGCGTGTTGTATTGCTCCATAATCGCTTCAGCGTCACCGAGTTTGTCTAAACAGGCGAATACGAGCAGCTCGAGGATCGAGATGTGGTTCGCACCTTTTGGGTAAGTGTCATCACAGTTGCCAGCCTCTTGGTGGTCGCTGAGTAGTTGCATCAAAGTGTTCTGCAATCCTACAAACAATTCACCCGGCATGCTGTTAAGGTCGCAAACGTCCAAGATGACCACCAACCCTCTAACAACCGCCACTAAAGATTCCGGGCTGTTTTCCGAGTAGTTCGCCTCAGCCAGGATGCAGCGAAAAATACTCCAAATACCGCCGCCCAGGTTTATAGCCTCGAAAGCGGGCGACCGGAGCAATGAAGGCAACAGCTCCAAGAACTGCAATCGACGCTCGCTACTCAACAGATCGTCGAGCTGACTCACAAGTTGCTCTGCCAATTGTGACGTATGATTCGTCGCGATCTCGTGCGCAAGGAGTGCTTTTAGTACTTGGGTGGGGCACTTCCGCAATTGATTGGAGCTGTCGGTCAAAAGCATCCCACCAACATTCAAATCGCGGGTCATACGCTCACACAGCGTCTCAGAGTGACACATCTGCGCTAAGGATTTCATCGATAGCTCTGCAATCGATTCATCCAGTAGAGGTAAGCTGCCATGCATCAGGTCAGTCAAGCGCAATACAACGCGCTTGCCCCGGTCTTCCCAGTCATGCGCCACCCTTGCAAGCAGTTCTTCTATGATCGCTGCTGAGCCGCACAGTATCGCGAGTGAGTGCTTCACAGAATCCGAGTGGGAAGTACATCGCGGATGAAGCAGCACCTCTGAAACTACCTCCCAGATCTCCTCCACGATGTCTAGATGAATGCTCGAATTTGACCTTCCGAGCATCCGAACGATGTGGTGCAGCGTTTGAGGAAGGCACGAGCTGACAAGTGCATCCAGGCTCAATAATCCCTTTCGGATCTTGCGAAGTCTTGCTATATTTGTAGCTTGAGCAGCATATACTGCGTTGACAAATGAGAACTCGATAATCGAGTTGTACAATTGTAAGCAAGGATATTCTGCATCCTTCTTGTGGGTAGTTATGTCCAGCAGAATCTCCATCAAGTCTCCTTCACCATGCTCACGCAATCTTGCAACCTCGCTGCTAGCAGAGATGTTACGGTTCACGTACGGGATCAAGGACTCCACTATCGTGCATCGGAAATCGTCGCTGTATGGCTTCGACAGGAGGTTGGTGCAATGTTTTAAGAGTTGGCCACGCCGAGCAGCAAATTGATACGACCGGACACTGGCGGTGCCTTCTCCAGAGCCCATCAAACTTTTCACCAACCTAAGTGCGTCGATTTGGACTCTGATCCACGGATCCGCCAGCTCCTTCACACTTAAAATTGAAATGGCCTCCTGGAAAATTGTTCCGCACGTCATGGAGTGAAAGAAGTCGGCATTAAACAGCGCTATCCGTGTTTCCACCTCCCTTGCGAGATAGAGAACAAATCGCAAACTCTCTCGAACCAGAGCGAATTGCAAGGTACTATCAGCTTCACCGGGCAGTATTGTGCCATCGCTGGTACACCATTTTCGAGAGGACATGAAATCGTCTGAAATTCCAGACGCAATGCTGTGCAATGTGTCTTTTGCCAGTCTTCCACAATACAATTCCAGCACTGCCCTGACAAGATCCACAAGCTGCGTAGGTGACTGCACGAATAATTTTACGTGGTTTTCGTCGAATGCCAACTCTGCCAGCAAACCGGTTACGTAGCACTTCGCCAACTTGGACGATGTGAGGGACCTCAGCGTATCGATACATAAAGGAAAGAGCCCGTGCCATTCTTCGTCATCGTCAGCCAAGAGACTGCCAAAGTGAGATTGAAGATTTACAGTGAGCAGAAGGACGCGCATTGCGAAGCATTTGAAGGTGTCGTCTGATATTCCCAACGAACGACATGCTTTTAGGAGACTGGAGACGCTAATTTGCGGCAAAAATGCTTTGATCATGCTCACATCATGCTGGTTGGCCAGCCAGCGATTGACTCGTAAATCCTCACTCCACTGCTCCCCACCAGCACAAAGGAAATGCATCCATGATGTTGCTTGAGATAAATCAATCGGACGAGTATCATTCCGTAGCTCTGCAAAAATATAGACCAGCGCCGCTGCGAACCCTGGGTGAAGATTCACGACTTCGGAAATTGAATCATGCTCGCTCAGTTTGATCAGTGCTGCGAGCGCAGTAGCTTTCAAGCCAGCAGCGGTAGCTAGTAGGCGATCACGTTTCGAGTCGCGGTTCGACTTCAAAGCAAGAATGGCAGGACTTTTGGAGGCCTCAAACACCATCCAATGATACAACCAGGTCAGGAACGGATCCTGCTTTCCACTGTTGCTGAAGTGGGTTGTCCACATTAGCTCGATAAACGGCCGACTTGATAATAATTTGTCGAGAAGTCTTGTATAGCTTTCCAGTAGCTTCATCTGGTTCAAACTGTCGCTCGTCTCTGAATATTCTTTCGAGACGCGTTCATAACCAGCTAAAATAATGGTCACGCTGCTTTCCCCGAGGATTGCGTCGTTATAGAGTTCGTAACCACAATCCAGTCCACGAAGCAGCGAGTTGATCACAGATTGTAACGCAGCCGTCGATTCGTTCAAGAGAGTTTGTGATGGTGAAGTGAGAAATTGAATCAGCCGGACGGCAGTCGATACAGCGTCTTTCGGTTCCAATTCATCCTGGCCACCGACAGCGATGATGGCATCAATGCACAGAAATACTGCTTTGATCGCGGACAATTCAACTTCACTGCCGCTGTCCAAGTCCTTCTCAAGTTCGCTCAGCGATTTGGTGACTGTACTGGCGAGAGTTTGTGACTGGTTCTCGGGAGGAAGCCTCAACGCTGTTGCAATCTTGCAATTTTCAGGCTCGTCGACGCATATACTCCCAATACATCGCAGGAGGACACGAATCTGCAGAAATAAATATTCCAGCATGAGCAAATTGTACTGTACTACCGGATGGGCCAACACATTTAAAGAAAAACAACGTACCGATTTTTCGTCTGGCGCCTTATGCAACTTCAAAATGAGCTTGACCAAGATCCCAAATTGGCTCGCAATTGAGCCGCGAAACTCGAGATCACGCTGTTCACACGTCCCACTCATGCACAAAAGGTATATAAAGCTGCAATAGACTTCAAGGCTCACGAAATCGCCCGCCTCGAAACATTCGTCAAGTGCTGATGCCACATGCTGCAGCACCCCATCAAACTTTCCACAAGAGTCGATTACCCGTTCCCAAATTTCTTCGCGAAGCAGATCATCCGAACAAAGGGCATCAAAAAGCTTGAGCAAGCCTACAATATTTCCATCAGGCGCTCGCGCCAGCACTTGCGCCAGTTCTAGGTGCAAGCCGAGGTTATATCCGCATCGCACCAGATAATCGAGTCGGCACGGAATGGCACTACTCAGGTGCAATCCAACAGCTTCAGTAGTGCCTTTGCGCTCTGTGTTCAGCAAAGCCAGACAATTCTTCAGGTAGCTCGAGGGCCAAAGTAACTCCAATTTTATCCAAAACGCCTGAAGATAGCTCGCAAGTTGTGTTTGGATGAGAAAAAATTTCTCCAATACTGCTGGATAATCCTGCCACAATCGAAGCTTGAAGCGATTCAACATACTGATAACAGGCCGCAAGAGACTTGTAGTGGTATCGTTTGGGTTTTCTGGGAGGGTTTCAATCTCTGACGTCGACAGCCGCGCACAGAATCGCTTTGTGTAGGCCTCGGTTGCGGTCATGGCAGCGATCACCGTCAGAGCATCCAGTACGACCGCACAAGGTAGAGCTCCCAACGCCACATCCACAATAACTTCTATTGCCCACTTGTCGTTGAGCAAACTGTCAATGAAGACGTCTGCACTGATGAGCCGAACAATCAGCGAGACAGCCGATCTATGCAGTCGGCGCTTTCCTGACGTGGGGAGTGGCAAGGTGTTTAGCCCCATCAAAGCCGAGATGGCCTGGATATCTCCAGCTCCGTACGCTCCATGAAGTCGTTCGTTTACCAAGTTCAGAACAGCTTCTGGAAGCTCGGACTCTAATACTTCTATGGGTATGACAGCCCCAAGCAATCCACACGCGTGCACTATCGTGCCATTGCTGGCTTCCGCGTCTCCACGTGGAGATTCCTGTTGAATCCAAGGTGGATATCCAAGCAGCCCTCCTCGCTTGACCGTGCCTTGGATTATTTCTTGAGATCCTGGAATGTGCATTTCAATCTCGACGTTTTCGTTATAGACTAGGAGCAATGGCAGCTTCTGCAAGACCGAAGTGTCCTCGATCACAATTTCAACCGGAGTTCTCATACGGAACGCCAAATTTGCGAGCAGATCGCGCTGAATTCCCTCAAATAGTGGGGATTCCTCCAGCAACAACAGGAGATCTGACAATTGTTGAGTTCTCATTTGCTCGAAAAGAGTGCGTTCGGAGACGCGCTTGGTATATGCAACACGGCGAATAATTTCGGCTCGGTCTTCCACGAGGAGTCTTCCCAGCCGCATCACGATTCCATTCCGTGCACGTACAGACCCTCGATACAGTTTCGCGTCGTCTGTATACATCTTGAGTAAGTTGTCGAGCCTCAGTGCCATACGCTTCCGTGTAGCTGCTGAAGTATGACTTGTGTATGTTTCTTTGTCGATTGAGTATAATGAAACATTGGCCTTGTCACGGTGCACTCCAAGCGAACTTTCAAACCGTTTCTGAATGCGCTTCATAGCAGAAGCGGACGACGCCACGGTGGAATTGTTCGGCTCGAGCATCCACTCCGGGATTGCACTGAAGCGGCTATCATTCACCAAAATATGCCACCGACTTGGAGTGTACTCGTTGCACCGATTGAATCCAAGAGATAGTTTGACCAGCTCTGTAGTACTTAGTCCCGTGAAGAAAGGGACGAAGAAAAGGTACGCGAGAAGCACAACGTTATCTTGAGGCATTGGCGGGGATAGCTGGTGCTTCACTAGAATCGTTTCTGTCACGTACGAAAGTACGTCGGCATTCACACTGGCAACAGGCTGCGCGAGGTCTTCCAGATGAGAGAGCATAGCAAAAAGCCGCGGATGCTGTGCCAGACTCTGCAGTAGTTTGATGGCCGTCGTTTGAACTTCATGGGCTGGAGCATAAATGAGATCAACGATGCACCTGAGGTATCGAGGATCCGCCGTAAAAATGCGGAGATACTTGGCATTTTCCAGTTCCACGAGGCGGTTCACCAGTTGGAGCAAGTTGGACAAGAATGAACGAACAAGTGGCTGCTGCATTTGGAGAGCAGAAGTCTTTGCGCCCAATAGCATCATGTCCAATAGTTGGGTGTACCCTTGAGATTGGACATACCACAGTGAAGCTGTCGGAGCGTGTGACGACAGCAACCGCAGAAGATCAACGCCGAAGATCGTTCGTAGCTCTACATCGGGAGAAGGGTCCAAGATGGTCACTCTGGTATTCGGAGCTAGCACACATTTCACCGGGAGATACTCCAGCTGAACGGGACTCCAAAAATGCCGAAACATCTCACTAGGTGCACCGTTCTTTTCATCTAATTTGATGCAGTGTATCATCGCGTCAAGCTTTGCTGGAACATGGTTGCAAGCATGGTGCAAAAGTAGATACTCCCTTCCCATCATGGCCCCAGCGTACGAACCCGTGTTGGCTACTACTTCAACCATGGACTCCACGTCAACTGCATTAAAAATGTCTGGATCCACTTTTCCAACCGAAATCACGAAATCAAGCAGCGATCTCCGTCTGTCAAACGCAACCGTGGAGTACTTGGTTCGGCTGGTTTTACGCCAAGCTCGAAGAATGCCAGGAATGCTGGATACCACGAAATCTCTCACCATCGATCTCGCAATTTGGGCCTTTTCATTGTCTCGCTCTTCATCATTCGCTAACTCCCAAAGTTTTCTCAGGAAATGCCACAAGTGAGCCGATCCACGGAAGCTGGGGTCATTTGGTTCCCGCGATGATCGATCGGATCCCATGAAAATATACTGCAGGTAACGGGGTCTTGAAGGATACGAGTTTTCGCACTTATAGGGCGCGATAGCATCAGCATTTGCGGCGTCGATAGCATGGCTCCCATCTATCCGCTCAGTGGTGTCACTAAACGATGGACGAAGGTGGAGCGCTACCAACACGCGCAAAAACTCACTGATTGAAGGATCCTTGAGGTGTTTGCATGTGGACGCCAACTCCTCGCTCAACAGCTTGGCAGATTCTCCATGAAACGCGCCAAAACTCGACTGCCGTAATTTCTGCAGCATCGGTTCAAGCCAGTTGTGAAGATACGCTGTTAACCGCTTGGAAGACGGGTAGTTGGGGAGTTCTCCAGACTTACTCGGGCTCATAGCACGCGTGTAGCGCCACATAACTGAGCGGAGGCGTTTTTCGTCGCGCGCATTTATCCGGAAGTATAATAAATGCGCTAGTACATCCGCGCACAAGTCTCCCACGTCATCGGAATCAACCTCGCTGGACAACAGTAGTCTCAACAGTAGCGACAGAATATCGTCATCCGCACTTCTCCCTTGTAAGCCTGGTGTCAATAAGGCTCTGTTGCGGGTAAGAATCAGTTTGTTGGCCAAGACGACCCTGTCGTGCTCTCCACTAGAATCCTGGGGCTCACCACAATCCAACGCTGCGTGAGCGAGCATCGCCATCTTCTCTTGGAAAAACGGGTCTCGGACAACTAATGGATGTTCAGCAAGCCTTGCCAGTGTGAAGGACGACGCTCGGCGAACCTCTACGTTTCTAGCGAACAACATGTCCCTGCATCGCGGAATGGATGACAACCATAATACAGTTAGTAAACTGCGTGCTTGGAATTTAGTGCACGCACTAGTATTGTACTACTGTGAAGTACATACGTGGGAGTGAGGTATGAAAACAGCATAGCAATAAATGGTTTTTCGGTCGCCAACCGCAGCGCAACTTCTGCTTTAGTCAATCGCCATAAAACAAGTAAGAACTTAGGTAAGTGCATAACGAAACGCGATCAGCAGTAAGCCTGACCTTTTGCACCACCTAAATGGCCGAACATCTGAATAGTTTGGGCTGCAGTGACGGTGATCGAATCCGCGTCCGCATCGTCTGACCAACTATCGGGAATAACGGCACATCTCGTCAAGAGCGGGATCCACGACCATTCTAGCGCAGCCGATCCACGAATAAGCTGCCCTCGGCTTTGGTGGTTTGCCGCCAAAATCTCAAGAATCGTGATGCTCAGACGCTGAACACTGGCGGCTGCATCTCCTTTTGCTGATATCAAATGAGAAACATTGTACACAGGGCACAAGACACGCTCCACTGTCGAAAGACGAAGGATAACGTGTCCACAGTGAGCCTATACCACGCAATCACTCAGCGGTCAGACATTCATTGTACCTTCAAAGCAATGAACGTCGTGTACCTTTGCAATGATGTCACATGGGTCGCAGTTTAAGCACCCGTCGGCTTCGCACAAACAACCATACCGCTCCTCTGAAGTAAATTCAGGCCCGGTAACTAGCAGCAGCAGCAGTCGTAGGAACTGATTCCAAATTGTTAGCCATTCGGTACCAACCCTGAATTGTCGTAGCCTAGCTTACCTGCTCATATATGTCGTCGGTAAAGTAGGATATGTACACTGCTTTTGCAGTTGCCACCCTTAAGAAGTAACTTGCTGCACCTTCATCTAGATTTTTTGCAGGCTCCTTTTCATCAGAAACTTCTTCAGCCATATCTTCCGGTACACTGCGATCTTGTTGCATCTTGGGTGTGTCATTTCCTTGGATATACTCGGAAAATCCGCCCATGACGTCGACAAGTTTCGGGATACAGTTTGATGGGAAACCACTTAGATAATGACGAATGCCATCATGGTTATCTGCAGCTAGGAAGAGCATGCTAGCCACATTTCGTAGCTCGTTCTGCGTCAATTGCTGCGATAGCAGCTCAGTGATAACATCCAGCCGGCTTTTCCGCTCCAAATAATTGACACGATCACCCTGTGTTACTATCTGATGCAAGAAATTAAATAGCTAAATCGAAACAACGAAGGTGTCAGAAAGACAGAGATTTTCCCCAAAGCGTGGTTTGCTCTAAGTTTCGTACCATGGGGCGGAGAAACGTGTCATTGCTGTGGGCCTTCAGCGTGAGGCAAATGACGTCGACGAGCTGATCGCCACCCGTATGAACAAGATCTAGCTTCAGAATCAATCTCACGAGTAGCTGGAGCACACTTCCTGCCGAAGGGTTCGTCACGATCTCTCTTGAGACAGACTCAAACAGCTCCATTATCAGCTCTTTGTTGTCTTGCGAGCCGAATGCTTCTGCGACACCTTCCAGGAAGTTTTGGTCATCTAGACGAAAAACGGCTTCTACTAAAAACAAAATAACCTGCCCGCGCCAGCGTAAGTTAGTCGTTTCAATTTATATAATCATGCAACATTAGTACTTCGAAGTAGTACTTTACGAACCTTTCGTTTCACTTCAAAATTGGGGCTCCCCAAACACGAGACAATTTGTTCAATAAGTGGTGAAAGTTTGAGCTGGAGACCGGCCAAATTCTTTTGATCTGCAAAAGCCAGCTTCATGCAAGAGAACGCAGCAATCTGGATCGGTGGGTAGCTGTCAAAGAAGAATGCGACCACCTTGTCTTGAACTTCAGCCTCGAAAAGTTTTGTGCACTTTGTTGGGTGGGTTTGTAGGTGTATGATGCAGCACAATACTGCAAAATGAGCGATTTGCTTGTTTGGGTAGTCGAGAAGTTGAAGCATTGTCAGTCTCGTCCTCGCTGCTTCGTCCAGAACTGACTCGGGGTTTATCCGTTGCATTGCCTCAAGCGTGTTAACTGCAGCTCGGCACAGTTGGAAAAGTTCTCTCTCTACTCGATGCGTGATTGGCCACAAGTAAAACAGCGACGTTCCGAACACTTCGCCAGCAATTTGGGGCGAGTCTTCTACTTTCGGGTCCATCATGTGTCCAGCTCGGACCACCCGCAGCATTGATTCAATCAGCTTCAGTATAAACGGATACCCATAGTTCGTAAGGAAAAACGGACTACTAGCTGGGTTGGCAATCATGGATGCCAGCGCGCCCGAATCATTCTCGACCGATCGGCCACTCGCCAATTTTGATGCCAGGTTGTCGACCATCACCGCGAACCCGATCTTTTTCGTGAAATAGCTGCCTGTAGCCACGGCATCGTCAACCTCAAACGAGAGTATGAACGTGTTAGATTTCTCGTAGGCATCAGCAAGACCCCATAAAATTCCTGATGCCAATTCCTACGTGCAGTAGCAGTCAATTGCGCTTGTGAGTGGAAGCTTATGCTACCAACAGGTCAATTTCATATCGTACCTGATATAATTTGTCCTTGGCCAGAAGCAGTAGCTTTCGAAGAAACGAAGCCTCCATCAATTCCGATATTCCCCATTTAGCAACGTCTAAATGCGTTGCCCATACGATGTTCCTCAGCGAAAGCAAGTACAATGTAGTATGGTAAGAAGTACTGTGCATCCGCTCTCGAACAAACCGCTAAATCAGCATTGTAAGTTGTTAGCTATCTTTCGCAACAACAATAATGGAAAGGTATTATCCCAAAGTACGCACCACAAGTAAAATCAGAACCTCCCGTAACTCGTCGCTACCTCCGATCGAAACCACGTTGGTTGTCATGGATGAAAGGACAACAAGGATTTTTAGGTGGGTAGCAAGTTTCTCGGCGACAGCGCGGTTGGGATCGTTCCATTCACTAGACTCCCAGATAACAGCATCGGGGGAACGTCCCTCTACCGATGCATCTTCCTGGCCCAGTTCCTTATCCCGTGTACGGCTTTGATTGATTTCTCTGTAGCGGCAGAGAATCGAGTGAGAATCCTGCGTATTTGTTGCGAACTGAATCATCTCCGGAGTCTCCAGATTAACACCTGATCGTTTCGGAGAAAGCATTAGCCGAGATCCTGAAGCCAATGTGGTGGTAAGAAGATTGAAAAGCCGCTTCACTCGATACTCGTCCAATATCCTTCTCGACAGTAATCCTTGGAAAAGGAACATCACGTATGCTCGAGAAGCCATTATTGACACTGCGGCACTCTCACTCTCAACAAGAGTAAGGAGTACCTCATCCACCTCCAACTTCTCTAAATCACTGGCAACTTCGAGATTCGTCAATATCCACCCAAGAGCGATTAACGCCGGTATTTGACACACCGGCTGAAGAACCGAGTTCCAAGTCAACGAACAGAATGAAACCAGTGTTTGTACCAAGGACTTTGTACGCGAGCGCGCCACAGGAGACAACTGCCCTGATCCACCAACAAAGTTCACGTGCTCTTCGTGCAGTAGTAGCAAGATATTGCTGGGATCGTGCTGGTGATACTCCGAATGAAACAGCACATCAACCATGATTGAATTCACGCGTGAGAGCGAAGGATCCTCACAAAGACTTTCCAAAATCTGGTAAAATGCTGCGAGAAACGTTTCCTTCGAGATGAGCCACACTTTCTTGTCCACCGCCAGCCGAAACGCAAAACTCAGAACGCGCAGTGTTCCCGTATGCAGCGAAGGATGAGTCTTCTGCTGCAAGAGCTCGAGAAGTGGGGATGTCAGCTCCGATAGCAGCCGTAGGTACTGATGCGGGCTTGTCATGCGTTCAAAAAACTCCCACAAATTTTGAAAGAACAGGTCATGTAGCTCGACCATTGCAGGGACCCAGTGATCTTCTTGTATACTCCATAACAAAAACAACACACAATCCCGTGGTCCCCGCATCTCTTCTTGAGCCCACGTTACACCTGCATCGGTGATGATCAGCTTGACAAAAACTGTCATCACACCAACACATGCCTCCGTGTTGCACTCCACATGCTTATCGCATCCACACGGACACGTTTCCGTATCTGGTTCTTTGAACGATCGTTCAGTGAAAAAATGCGCGTGAATTTGCTGGAGAAGGAAGACCGAAAATGTTGGGTTCGATGGATGTCTTTCCCACGCCTTCTTCCCAACATAAAACTCGAGATACTCGCGCCAATGGGTGAGTAGACCACTCGTTGTTGCACTAAGCTCGGGCGCCATCAAAAGTGCCACAATTGCAACCTCAACCGACTCCTTGCGTGCAGGAAGGTGCTGCAATTTTGTGGTAGCACTCACTAGGATCTCGAGACCGCATTGCGTAGCGAACGCTTTCTACATCCGCATGACGAGTGCATATTTGTTCGCAAGTAAAGGTTAAGACATAGGTACTTTGAAGAGCCTAGGCAACCCTCTCCAAACTTACCTGGGTTTCTGTCATCATGGCAGCTGAAAACGCACCTTGGACGCCGTTAAACTTGGTTTGTTGGACATTTGAGCATACTTCCTGCAGCACGATGATGGCATCGTCTGCGATGTCTGATGCGTTGGGTAGTACCTCAAGCAATTCGACAATGATCTGGATGTTCTCCTTCGTGATACATTGTGGTGCGTGAGGAAGCATCGTGATAGTGGCTTGTATCGCCCGCAGGACATCTTCGCGAAGACACTCAGCGTCTTGTCCACATTTCTCTCGGATGCAGTCAATGAACGGCTGCCCAAACTTCACCAAGTGCCACGGTAGTTCTCGCCCTTCCAAAAGCGAATGCAGAAACCTCAATCCTCCAGCCTTACAAAACGCGACCATCTCTTCTTCTTGCGCTGACTCGAGAAATCGGTCCACTCTTCTGATGGCGCTCGGGAGTTCCCACCACACGCCTGCTCCACTATCAAAGCTTTGTTTACCAGCGGAAATCTCTCTGTGTACTCGGAAAGCAACTCGGGTTGTCTGGACGGCCGGTTCATAGCAGTATCCAAACGAGACTGATGTTGCAGCAGAATATTCCCGCAACACCGCGCTCAGTGACAACACCGAGCAAAGGTGGGGAAGAAGATCGGAATGGATAACATTGATCCCAATCCCAATCGCGACATTCGTAGGTACCACCGGAGCGCTATTGCAGAAGAAGGCAAAGGCATGCTGAGCTTTCTTCTTCGCAAATGTTTCGTAGTCTTCCCAGTGCATTTCGTCGCCTCCACTAGCTGCAGATTTTGTTCGTAAGTATGTGTACTCTAGAGCAATTTCTTTCGGTCCGATGAAAAAATACCTGTGGGGAAATGTTACTGAAGTTCATGGTGTTTAAAGCAGAGAAACATGTGCGTACCTGGATATCTCTCCGTTGATCAATTCCCGCTCTTCCCACCGACCTCGTACCCGCAAGCCCCCATCTCTCATCATGAGCTTGCACTGGTAATGAGTCAATACGGACTCTTTCCCATCCATGTAAATTCTCCCTAGGCCTGCACTGCTTCGGGATGCATTGATCTTATCCACGTCAACGATTTTTAAACCGATACTTGACAAGTAGGCGTCTGGACTGGCCGAATGGAGTTTATGCTGCTCCAGCTGCTCTCGTAATGAACTTAGGTACGCCTTCACAGTGCCGTGTGGTGACTCCCGACTACCACGCGTAGATGTGAGTAGCCCAGACAAACTTTGCGCAAGCTGCTCTGACTTTCTGGCCAGGTACTCGACAATTGCAGGAAAGAACACGGTCCCATCGATCTCTCGACTGTACTGATGAGCATCGCGCAAAAAAACCTTCACCAGCACGTTCAGGCGCTTCACCATGGAGATATCTTCAACGTCTGTTGTGCGAAATTCTAATCTCTTCCATACGTCAAAACTGAAAGAGGAGAGCTTCTGGATCGCAGCTTGAATGCGGTCTTGGCGCGTGTGAAGACTTTCCAGCTTTGCCAGTGACTTCGGGCCTGCATTTCTCCGTGATTGTAAAAAACCGTATAACAGTATATAAGTCACCTCCAGGCCATCAGCTAGCCATTTCTCCAGCCCCACAGCAGAAGCACTCGAGTTCGCCATCCCAAAGAGCTGACGATCTTTGTCCGATAGACGGAGCAAATTCAATCTCCTACTGTCGGTAACTGGTATCAACTGCAGAGGTTGCTTGTCGTCAAAGCACCAAGCCCGCAGTTTTGACGGCGACTTCCAACCTCTCATGCCAGCGAACAAGTTGAGCGCGTATTCAAAGCGCTGAAGGGACCCGGGCTCTAATCCATTTTCTTTCTCAACAGGAAAAATCTTCAGCAAAACTTGCATGAGTTGCCCATCCACGCCACCTTGCACGTGATTGCATCGGTTACTGAGCTCCGCATCCAGTGCCAACAGCAATCCGTTCAATTCAAGCCCGCGATAGTCAATTCCATAGTACAAAAGTGCTGCATCAAGTTGCTGAGAATCGACTTCTCCCATGCCAGACCGAAAAATCTCCACGAATGATAGAACAAGCACTTCAACTTGCTCGTCGGTAACCACTTCATGCTGCTCCAGCTCTTCATTACTCCAACTTTGCTCGGCAAGCTTTGCAGCAGTTAGCGTCTTGAAACGCCTAGACCGACGTAAATGCCCCGGTGTCTGACTAATCAGCCTTTCCGGAGAAGTTGACGTTTCAAACGCAGGGTCCAACTTTGTAGCAGCATCAAAACTGGGGGTTGCCTGGGGGTCCTCTCCACGTGCCTCTTCCTGGTTGTCTTGTGCCAAACTCAACAAAGGAAGCGCTTCTTCTTTCATCACTTTGGCGTCAGCAAGTGCAACTGCTGCATCTTCAATGGCAGCCAAGGTGGGTTGTGCCTCATTCGGAGGTAGAGAGCTTGCCCTAACTTCACTCGGAAGGCGAGCGACCGCCCTCCGCCCTCGCGGTACTGCCGCGATTGTACTCTCCACTGTGCTTTTATCATGGTACCGCTTCGTCTTCCGTTCCACCGGCAGTCCGGCACTGCCAGCTCGCTTGGCATCGAGAAAAGGCGTCGCTTCTCCATCCGGCGTCTTCGTTTCAACTGCTTTGTGTGAAACGCGTAGATGCTCCTCTTTCTTCTTGCCGTCAGCTAAGCTGATAGCGTGTCCCTTCTTCACTTCTTCCGCACGAATAGGCGCAGTTTGTTGCTCTCGGATAGTGCTCACCTTATCTGGCAAAATTCGTTTCGACGGACCAACAGCAGCAGCAGCAGTAGTAGTAGTAGCAGCAGTTCTTGGTCGTACCGCAGCACGCGTGTCCGAAATCCATGATGGAAGCTTCGTCTGCTGCTGCGGTTGTGGCTGCTGGGGGTGCGCCGTGTCTGGGCGTTGTCGCCGCTGCTGTTGCTCCCCATCCAAACCTGTTCTAGCAGCAGCAGAAACAACAACAGTAGTGGGGGCGTCTCCAGTCACTGCAGCCTCTCTTAGTGGTAGCAGCACGATGCAGATGAAGGGCGAGTCGGCGGCTCGGACGTCCTTCTCCTGCGCGGCGTCTACTGGCGTGTTGGTCGTCGGGTGCACGAACTGGAACTCGCGGCGCGGCGGCAGCGCGATGAACTGGCCAATGAGCGCGCGCACCGTGGCCAGCGACGCCGACGACACAAGCTCGAGGCT